>CAJQZM010035415.1:0-12256 GCA_907164665.1 Colias nastes
TGTTAATTTTTAATATTGCCTACCTGCTAATAAAGAGTTTTATTATTTATTATTAAGTAAACAATAAAAAATCTAGATAAGATTCCTGTTAGATATGTTAGGTACTTAGGTAGCATATAATTGGCGTAAGTCCAAAATATTGACTCTTATGCGACATGGACATAGTTACAATTATTATAAAACTGTTAGTTATAAAACTATACGTCACCAAAGGAATATTAGTTGAATGAGCTTTTCCAACCAAAACGCATCAAACAAACCGTGTATTTATATCGAAGCCAAGCATTAAGTATCAATAAAGTGACAGCAAGTATACGAGTGGCGCCAGGCGACAGCGGCCGGCTGTATAGCTCCGACATTAACACTCTGATAAAATGACGATTTAGAATTTTTGCCAAATTCGAGCACATTTTAGAAGTTACGCAGAAGTGGATTGTCGTGTAGGGCGCATTCATTTGAATAACTCGGCCAGCTCATAATGAAACGCAATTTATAAACAACTTTTATAAATATTTATGCCGCTTACTGGACTCGAAAATTAACAGAAAGTTTGAAGTTACATTCATGTGTTACTTTGAGCATTGCTGGTCCAGTCACCCAGTGTTATCTCATTTCCACTATAAAAAAGTGTTATCTCATTGAATTTTAATTTTAATTATTCTATTTTTTTTTCGTTACAATGTCTCTGGCCTATGCCTTCGTTGCTCTTGCTCTTCTTTGTATTGGGAAGCTATATCTCGTTCTAAGAAGAAAATTAAAACGAAATAAGAGCAAATAATAATATAAATATGAAATTTTTTATCTTGCTTCCAACCTTGCTTCAATTCGTAAGGTTTATTGTAATTTATTTTATTTATCCTATATATACTATTTATTGTGTTGTGGATCCGTCAGAGTGCTTTACTGACACGCATTTAACTGTTATTTTTTATGTTTAGAAATTGCTAATACACTCATAAAATTGCTAATGTAGACAATAAAATAAAATTGAATATATAATATTATATAATGTAACAAGCTTATTTACTTTATAATTCGTCAATAAAATTAACTGTTTATGAGAGGTTTGAGAGCAACAGCTGCTCGGGAACTCCGGCAGAAATTCGTAATGGTCTTTATATACCTATGCAATTCTTAACATATTTTTACAAAATACAATTCTATGGTCTCCATTAATGTTAGTTAGACTATAATAGAAATTCTTTATTATTATTTAATTACATTTTATGTGAACCAAATTGCATTTAAATCAATCTAGGACTACGGATTACTGTTTATTTATATTTTGAGATTCAAATCACACCAAAGAAGTTTAACTAGCCATATCAACATGCGTATACAGCATCTCAGACAACATAATTTTAGACCTGGTTATGTAATAAAAAAATACTTAATACAATTCAAAAAATTAAAAAAAAAATCGCGTAAAAACGAGTTGTAGTAGATAAACAATAGAGCCGGTTGTAGAGTTTTAAAACTTATAATTGAAATAATAATCATTGTTTGCTTGTTCTTATTTATTCATTAATTTTTTATTTCTATGTTTTTAGCGAGCTGTCTTGTAGACATTTAACTAGATTTTAAATATTAGGATTGATGGTGTGTTTGAACAACATCTATTGAAACCATACAGCAAATGGGTACGGATTTTAAAAATTCTTCATTCTTGTACATACAGAAGTTTAATGGACCAAAAAACATGGCAAGTTTCATATGAAAGAATATCATGCAAAAGTCAGTGTGAGTGAGACCTGAGGTTTAGTAGAGATTCTCGATAGAATGAACTCGGATCGCGGCTGTCTTTCATTTCATTAACCATATTCGCTTCTCATGTTCAACGTATGATGTAAATCCCTTTGTTTATGAGATAAGTCATGTTCGTTAAATGCTTCAAAATGGCGTACAAGGGATCATGTCAGTCGTGTATTGAATCTCTCGTACATTGGGAACGAACTATAGTACATTTTGTTTATTATATTTACTAGTAGTTGATAAATTTTAAAATTTTAATTTATTTAAATTTATGAAACTGTTAAAATACAACAAAAAAACTTGATAATTACCATATTGTACTATAACAGAAAATACTAACGGTGTTTTGTTTACATATTTAAATTTTAAACAACTTAAGTGCATTTTAATATCAACTTATTTCGTAAATCAAGAATCTCCAAGTTCATCACTGAAATGTGCAGTAAGTACTCGGGGTTCCAATTGTAATTCACAGATCAAAGTTCCGTAAAAACCAAGCAAACAACAACATATTAATTAGTTATTCATCTCATTGTAGTGTTTGAAATAAAAACAAACGACTTATATGAACGAATCTATATGACCTCGAGAAATAACGTTGAGTTCCTTAATGTTATAATTAGCATGGTGACCCTTGGTTGACGACGCGGACAGGCCGAGCGTCACCGCGCCTTCCGCTCGCCGCGCGCAAGCAAGAAATGCGAGGTGCGAACATAATATATTATTTAGACTACTTAATTATTTTATAGCCTCGTTTAATTGTACTTTATGTTACTGTTCAAATGATGAAACGATTTTTAATGTGGTTTTGTATGGTGGGGAAGTTTATAAAAATGTTGAGCAGTTCGTTGTTGTTTGTGACGGCTGTTTATTAGCAAGTGTTAATAGGCATATCGTTTTATAAATTATACTTAAGTGTACAATTTAAATAGTTTCAAAGTGAAAGTTCAGTATACACTGTACACTGCACAGTGTTCGATAAAAAATTCAATGTTATTTTGTTTATTAATTACTAGCTGCTCCGCGCGGTTTCACCCCCGTGGCTCCACCCCTGTTGGTCGTAGCGCGATGATATATAGCCTATAACCTTCCTCGATAAATGGGCTATCTAACACCGAAAGAATTTTTTAAATCGGACCAGTAGTTCCCGAGATTAGCGCGTTCAAACAAACAAACAAACAAACAAACAAACAAACTCTTCAGCTTTATAATATTAGTAAGTATATCGTTTTATAAATTATACTTAAGTGTACAATTTAAATAGTTTCAAAGTGAAAGTTCAGTATACACTGTACACTGCACAGTGTTCGATAAAAAATTCAATGTTATTTTGTTTATTAATTACTAGCTGCTCCGCGCGGTTTCACCCCCGTGGCTCCACCCCTGTTGGTCGTAGCGCGATGATATATAGCCTATAACCTTCCTCGATAAATGGGCTATCTAACACCGAAAGAATTTTTTAAATCGGACCAGTAGTTCCCGAGATTAGCGTGTTCAAACAAACAAACAAACAAACAAACAAACAAACTCTTCAGCTTTATAATATTAGTATAGATTCAATTTTGATTCTATGATCTGGTCTGCATGCAGATATTGAATGGTACTCAAAAGAGGACAGAGGAAAGAATATAGGAATGAATTGAATAAAAAAAGCTAACCTTGCAGACACATGTTGTATGAATAAAGCAGTATTAATAAGTGTAATGTTTGCGTGGTGACAATCAGACAAACTCTGCATCTGCCCTACAAGTAAAGCCTTCGCTGAGCATTACAAGTTACAACATTAGCGAATATCCAACATTTGATGCTTACAGTTCATAAGACGTGTGGTCAGTAAAGTTAGCAGTTCTGCCATTTGACACATTTAGCATTTTTATGAGAAAGGTCGGTTGAGGAAATAGGTAGAGTAGTAAATAGAATAGGTACTAATTCTATGATATTTGGAACTAGAAACTTTCTATTATGGATGAATTTTATACTGAGTGGTATCATTTAGTATTCAATAAGATAAGATAATTATTTTGTCTATTCAGATAAATTAGTTTTGTCTATTAATCTTTCCAAAATGATGTTTCATTTTACTTACATTAGGAGATCGGCGAAGAATGTTCAAGCCAATTGCTCCTAGAGCACTTGCAATGAAGGATGTGACGAAACTATTGCGACCTAGAACCAAATATTCTGCTAAAGTGTTATCTAACCAGTAAGTAATGTTACTGCTAACGGTATACTATCTAGAGCTCACAAGTCACACCACAATCAAACAAAATTTAAAAGACCTAAAAAGTGTTATGAAGTCACTCCTTTCCTTCAAGCAATAGACATAAATCTCAAGCACAATAGTTTATTTGTAGATACATTCGAGCATTCGATCCCACTATGAAGAATCCGAAACCTAAAGGAATTTCATGACATGGCTCTACTCAGCATCGAGATTCCTGTGGTGGCATTATGCTAAATACCAAAAGTCATAACGCTCCAAAAGGTTAGAATAATACAAGCCGAGACTCAGGTGCTCAGATACAACACAAGTCGCCGTGTCAGCGAGGAGCGCTAACCAGCAATTAATCACAAACCGGATTTGTTGTGTCGTTTATTTTGCAACATTTAGCTGACGGAAGAGCCCATTTAATTACTGACCAAAACGAGACTCGAACGGGACACCAGCGACATTGCACTCGTATGCCAATAACGTCAACATCACGATTAACTCGCGATGTCTCCGGTCACATCGATTTCGATCCAATATAAAATAATAATTTATTCATTAACATAACAACCATAAATTGCTGTATTATACAGGGTGGACCAAAAGTCCGTTTACATTTCAAACGATGATTTAGAAGAAACGATTTAAGTAAGATGAAATCTATTTATTTATTTAAAAAATACACAAATAGGGATTTTATTTTTTAAAAATCACATCGTCCATATGTAATCCTTCACTATTTTGACACTGCTGCAATCTGGAGCGAAAATTTTCAATGACGGCCTCACAAGTGTTTCGTGAAATGTTTCTCATTTCCATTCGAAAATTTTATCAAGAGACACCTGATTACTGTTGAAAACTTTACTTTTAAGGTATCCCCATAGAAATAAATCCATTGGGGATAGGTCCGGGCTACGAGGCGGCCAGTTAATGTCACCTCTTTTAGAGATCACCTTTTGTCCAAAAATTTCACGAACAGCGCTTAGTGAGTCATTAAAAGTGTGGCATGTGGCCCCGTCTTGCTGAAACCACGTTCGCTGATTAAAACCATCGAATTCCTGTAGCGCTGGTGTAAAAAAGTCCTGTAGCATGGCAATATACCGCTCTATATTCACTGTAACAGCATTTTCACGAACAGACGCTCTTACACGCTCTACGTTTTCGGAGTCTCTTGATGTTCTAGGTCGGCCGGATCGTGGTTGATTCATTCTTGAACCTGTCTCCTCGAACTTTTGTACCTATTTCCTAATCAATTGAACTGACGGAGCTTCATTTTTACGCCGTATGTTGTAATGAACGCAAAATTTTTGTTGCGCTAGCGTGAAAGAATCGCTGTTGCGGTAGTAGTCGCGCACACAGAATGCAATTTGCTCGTCGCTGAACGACTCCATGGTATTGAATTCCCATAGGCCGCTCTAGCCCTACGTACCCCTCCCGCCCCACCCCGTTGTCGCTGCTTGTTGCAGCTACCGATTCAAATTTAAACGGACTTTTGGTCCACCTGTATTAAAATTTATACAAATTCAGACAGTATGTTTTTGTAGCATTGTGATTTTTTAATAAAGTGTATTTTAAACAGTTACTATTACACAATCTTAAAAATAATTGCGTTATAATGTACTGAGCGTATAGCTGTTTTATGTTTCGATGGGACCTAGGTAGGTATATAAATATTCGACCTCCATTAAAACCATCACTCGACGTTACAGCGTGTTGACGTCACATCTATAATGACGTATGATGATATCGATACCGGGGCGAGGGGATAGGCCGTTCAGTGTCGAATAATGGGAACCTTCGGTTGTGGGCCGTCTGTTGTGACGTCACGGGCTGGCGCATCATTAGGCGCCGGCACGAGCCAACTTGCGCAAACCGACGCAAAAAACCATTGTACGACTTATTGAGCTATCGCTGACAGGGCCCGGCTAATTGTTGGCGCGAGCGAGACCGAAATACGGGACGTTATGGGAGAGAGCAGGACGGCCGGACCCTAATCCCTATAAATAACTTTACCCTAATGTGCAGGCGCCACGAGTTTTTTCTGAAGTGCGATTAACTCACTCGACGTCTGTCAGGTAAACAAACAAATACATTTTTGTTAATAGTGGTGGTGCAAAATTTCACGTTGTTTTTTTGTCCGTTTGTTACGCAAGTTTGCACTTAACTCTCTAATTTTAGCTTATTCACACTGTAAATGTGATACAAAATGTAATTTTCGCATAAAAATTAGAGAGAGGAAGTTTTTATTTTAAGACTTAATTATACATATAAACTAGATGTAGCCTATTTGCCCAGTTTTAAATTATTATCGGTAGTGTAATTATCGTATGTTATTGTCGCAATTATTGAACTAGACTTCGTAATCGCATACTCTCTAACAATTAGACAGATATAGCTAAGTGTATCTAAATGGCTTAAACATTCAAATTATACGCATTTTATCATGTTGTAGGATATTTGCGAAAGTGTGAAAATTTATTTATTTAGTTCGTTTAAAATAATATAAAATTGAATGTAATATGTTACACACCTAAGTATTGTAACATTATGCTTTAGAATACGTAGAGGAAATTTATTAACAAATATAGAGCGACCATTTTCGCTCCTTATTTGTATATTATGGTCGCTCTATATCTTCTAAAGCGTAAGTGAGCAAGATAACCCAAAAGTATAGAGAAATGTATTATTATTTAACTGCACCAAGTATCAAGAGTGCACAGTCGCTCTACAGTTACCGAAGTGTCGCCAAGTGTGAGTCCCTGATGGAAATTTTTTGTCCTACTTTAGAGGCGGTGTGGTTGACAAAAACCGATATTAATGTATTCGTATCTGTTACAAGGTGCTTTTTGTTTTAATGTTATTAGTGCTAATGCACTATAAGAGCCTTCAATAATTAATTAAATATTAAAATATTGAATAAGTTTAATATTTGTTTACGATATTATATTTATAGTGTAAATTAGAGAAATTAGAATTTAGAGGTCACAAGTTGGATAAACCACATCGATACATTATTTTATTGAAAAAAAAACGTTGAGTCAGGTCTAAATCAAAGAGTGCGAGCGAGCGGCGCCCGCGCTTATCTCGAGATCGTATCAAATCTGCCAAAGATCCTCGTGATAACGATTTTTATGGTTTTCCGGTCAGTTCTGGCATTTTTTAAACTGTGAATAAGACATTTTACTATGTGTTAATACAAACAATTCTTATGCAATGCAATTTTCAATTGTTTCTTGATATATATTAAGTATAATTCATGTTCAATTTATTAGATTAAATGTCAACTCGCTGACAAATAAGTTAAATGAGAGTCTTCCATCTTCCTTTCACTACAAATACCGTTTATGGCGGATACAACAGCTAACAATAAATAAAAATGTGTGGGAATAAGTGCTTGACACCTCACGTGAATTTATATTATAGGTTGCAATTCGAATTAAATCACAATTTATGGGTCATAATTCCTAATTAGGTCTGTTCTATTAATGGAAAAATATCAATTGTTTAGATAGCCATCGATTTCCGGTCTAGTAAATGTAGTTAAATTCTATTTATAACAACAAAGGATATGTTGTTCTCGATATAAACTTGTCTTTTAATTTTTTTTTTATTGAATGTGCGGACGTTACGGTCGTTGACCTTTTAATGTAGATTATATTTTGTCATGAATATCGATGAAAGCTAATATTATTAAGAAGCTGCCGAAGGTATAGCAATTAAAAAGGGAAATGACACATGCACTTTCTAACATAAACTATTGTGATACTTATAAGGAGGGCAAATTAAGCAAATAAGGGAAGCCTGGAACTAAAAACAATAGGAATTATGAAAAAGGAGAGGCTACATTAGTTCAGTCATGCATCATGCATGAGTGAACTAATATAGGTAATCTGTAATACCACTTCAATTAGTGGTGCTAATTTTTACTGACTTTTTGGTTTTTAGGATTTTTTTAAATAATGAACAATGATCTATAAAATTTTTAAAGATAAATATTACACATTTCACAAATAAATGATACAAGAACAATTTTATCTTAACCAACGTCATTTCTACATCTGCCCACACGTACCTACATTGAGAGACTTATTTCCTTTTATCTTTTAAAACAATCGCACGATCTTGACGAAATCTACACGTTTTGATATCGTGCAAATATCCGGTAAACGGTGTGATTAAGGGTTTTTATGGAAGTTGGCGACACCAGCGATACTCCAGCGATAACATCGGGTCGGGATTAGCGCCGCATTCCGACCCGACGCGTCACATTACGTGCTGACGTGCCTAATAGATTAGTAATGTGATCCTTATACTTTATAAAACACAAAAAATAACTCTTAAAATTCACCAACAGTTAACGAAAAACTAACTGAATATATAACCGTAAGTTACATTACAAAAAGCTTTACAATTCTATTGTTTTACCGTAAACGTAGAAGGAACAAAAAGAACAATTTACAACTGATGTCTATAAGAGTGACAATAAGAGAGGAAGTGAGTTCCGGTCGGCGCGTTCCTTATCTCACCCCGCACTGATTTATATCGCATTCTTAGACGATCGCACAAAAAACTGCAAATCGCTTATTAGCACGATAAGGGCTGGAGTGGCCTTTTTGTGGACGTTATAAATTAACTGGATCTTTGTGTGACATCCAAACGATAGCTGACGTTTGAAATGTAAACTTTTGAACAGTAACAAGGCATAGAAGCTGATTTTTCTTCAGGAGTTTGGTTTCAGAGTTGTGGTTAGATTCCGTCTATTTGCTCACCAACAAGTTCATGCTCATGCTTACTATATTTTAATAACTGATTTAAATCTCAATGAAAATAGGAATCATCTTCTCTCCCTCTGTCGTCATCAATGTCGCTTTATCAAATTATTACTCTACATCTTGGAGATATAAAATAATTCTGACGTAAGTTTTCTTAAAAGTTTCTTCTCTTCTGTTACCTACGGCATAACTCATTTTTGAAGCTCTAACAACTGAATGTAGCATCAGACAAAAATCTATCCATATTGAATTAAAGGCTTTAATTGCACTTAACCATTAGCCTCTATCATGTGAAATAGAGTAACTACAAGATTTACGATTGATTGTGCAAGTTTTTGTATTTAAAACAAAAGCACTGCGTGTCGCTAGCGGCCGCGGCAGGTAGTGGCGAGCGTCGCCGGGCGCTGCGACACGTTTATGGGGCCGTAAACTCGTCCCGGCTCCCGGCCGACCTCCTACAAGCTCTCTTTATACAAGCATACACGCGTAACGAGATGGTTGGTACCACTCCAGGGACACTATACTTTATATGTGACGTCATGCATTCAGTTTGGACGTGACCAGGTCACGTAGTATTGGTCAGGTTTAGGCTATCCATGTTTTAAGCATTTTTATTCCGACATGCATATATTATGTTATAGTCAAAACTCAATGCCGGTCAAAAACACTTCACATTGGCACTGTCAGGATGTCAATGTGGTGACTACTGAAAATCAATGGAGAATCTAGATTACGTCTACTTATGTGCTTATATTCTCATAGCAACGATTGGATATTATATTTTAAACATAAGTTAGTTTTGTTACACAACCTTTGTTTTTAAATATTTTGTCTGCTTCCTATACCTAAAGTATTTTCTATCTTTCTTTCATATTAAACTCTTCTTTCTCATTACGCTGGCAATGGCTAGTCTGGTCACTTGCCGTTAGACGTATACGGTAGATATATCATGTCGATAAATTTAAATTCAAATATCTTTCTTTAAACTTTCGACCTTCGTTATGGGGCGTTAACAATTGTCTCAATACTGTTTTATTCATAAATTTCTAGGTTATATTGCTTTTGTGCGAAGATAATAAAAAGCATACGAAAATGTCACATCACATTTAAACATTTCCCAACTAAGATTGCAATAAAATTAAAAGGCTAAAAGATAAATCAAAATACGTAAATTCAGTGTTTAGCCAATAGTTTTATCAATAAAAGAGTAAATTAGTAATTCAGAAAAATATACATAGGTAGTTTTGAAAAATGTAGAGCTATCTATTTTCAGTACGTAATAATATTAAAATTTTCTAAGTAAGAGCTCTATCATGAACCTTATACATTGTTTTCGATATTATTGAATTTATACATAACGCAAACGTGTTGTACTTTTGAGTTACGTTTATAAAATGTAGAGCAAACGAGACAAAAGAATGCTTTTGTCTTGTTTGCTCTACAGAGCAATGGCTCTACGAAGTCAATCTTGTACGACGCACCGTTCAACTATAGGTACTCATAATATACCTAATAACGTTTTCCACATGCCATCCACCACAACTCACAAGTAACCATTTACTTATTAGCTAAAAACTCATCTAGTAACGATGTGCAAGAGCTTTTGCTATCAGCAAGTGCAATGAGTAAGCGAGTAGCTATGTGCGGTATGCGGCGACCAGCGCCTGGCGCCGAGCCTACCTCGTACCTGCCGTTCCTAAACAATGCCCGCGTTACTGCACTCAGGGGAATGTACTGTAGACTCTCTATTGGCTAAACAGATCGGTAAATGAGACATCATGTTGTGGACACTTATCTCACTTGACTCAGAAACAACTCATATAAGTACCTATAAATGTGATTTTTAAGCCTATGGAAATCTCTTTCGCTTATAAGTATTATGCATAAGTTTTCTTTAGATAGGTATGTGCTTCAAGATATATTGGTATAAGATCAAATCAAGTGCTGTGTGCTAAATTAGCTTAATTAGTAAGTGTAATCCTTGAACTGAATATTATTCTGAAGAAAACTTCGTTGGTAGCTGCCACATATAAATATCAAATACAGACGTCATTGTTTTAAATTAAATATGTATATCATAATTATATCTAATAATATTATCACGGTAGATATTATGATACGAATTATGATATGATATTAATTTCAATGATACGTTGATTTGGGATTTTACATCTGTGTGTGTTTTCGTAGAATGAATATTTATTTTTTAATATTTATAATCTTTATAAACGGAATTAAAAGTGAGATGATTAAAAAAATAAAATTATTTTATAAATCAATGTTCATAATTTTTGTCATACGTGCCATAGGTCATTGAATTTGATGTTGTATATTTTGGCTATACTTTCCCCGAATGTGCGCACGCGCAGAGCCGCACACAGACTCAGCGAACACACTCACACAGGCGCAGCGGCGCATTACGCAATCTTTATCGATATCAGATCGCGATAATGATCTGCCACTCCATTATTTATAACTTGTACTATCAGATTAATCCATTACGCGGCCCGTATAATTCGCCTATAAATTTAATTAATTAGTATATTTTTCTAAACTTAAAAATCGCTTATGATGTGTCATTTCCGCCCCCGGTCATTAGAATGTGACACTTATTTGTGCATAAAATAAGATTGCAATTCGAGATATTCGTCTCGAGTGTCGACAAACCGCGCTATTACTTTCCTGCGACACAATTAAGATATGCGCATAATATATCTATAATGTATTTGAAGAATGCCATTACGCGTCGTATATTGGGTCGTAAGAAATCAATTTATTTACAATAAAACAATATGTTATTTATACACCTGCTTTCTATTTTGTGTCTAGTAATAATTTTGAAATTTCTTTATTATGGCTTCGACAGGTCTAATTTGGGTTGGGTTTTTTTATAAACATGCATTAGTTACCTATACCTAGTTCATTGCTGAATGCAGCTATGATTTTATAACAAGCTCATGTACTTAACTTAGCTAGGTATACAGGGTGTAATCGTTAAGTGTGGACAGGCGATTATTCCGTAAGTATTGCAGCAGATATCAAAAAACTTTATACTGATATCGAAAGCCCTTTAACTAATGAGTAAAATGACTACAATAACTTTTTAAAAATAAAACGAGAAATATCCAAAAAATTTACACCAAACACTCCCATACATTTAGTATGAGATATGACTATCTTCAACATATACTTAATATGAAAAATTTTATTTCTTTTTTTGAATTTGTGCTTAAATTACTTCGCAAATTTTAATAAAAAATCATTTAGAAACTGTAAACAGAGCTCGATGTGGAATACAATGGTATTCCAAAACGAGGACGTCACTTCGAACATTTGCTTTGAACACAAAATGTATGGAAAATTCAATGTATGGGAGTGTTTAATGTAACTTTTTTGGATATTTCCCGTTTTATTTTTAAAAGTTATTATTGTCATTTTACTCATTAGGTAAAGGGCTTTCGATATCAGTATAAAGCTTTTGAAGTGAAACTTCTTTATCGGGGTTGGAAAAAAATTTAGTGTA
>CAJQZM010035415.1:27016-40620 GCA_907164665.1 Colias nastes
GGAGCGATAAACAATGGCATATATTATCTTATCAACACCGATGTCAGTAAGAAGCCAAAGAACGGAGAAATCAGGATTGTCGAAATGACGAAGACGTTTATAGCAGATCTTGTCGGATATATAAGCACAGACACCGGCTTTTGGATGAAAATTATGTTCCAGGACATACCCTGGATAATCAAGGTATGCCGTGTCAGAAGGTGGTTTAATCTGGGTTTCGGTAAGAAAAAGTAAATGCGGCTTTTCTGTCTCCAGGTGGTGGTGGACAGGGTCGAGATTTGAGTGCAAACCACGAATGTTAGTGTGGTGCACTTTAAAGGGGAGGAAGTGCAACCGCTGTAGAAACTTTCTTTTCCTTTTTGAACTTTTCATTTCTTTTTAAAATGTGAAGTGAATAGACAGGGAAATTGGAAGTTGATCGAGGTTTAGTGAGTAGGTTAGTCGAAGCAAAACATTATAGGTGTGCTGATGGGGGACTAGCTTGGAGACTGCGGGGACGCCCGTACCCCCCCAGTTATCGCCATCGGGTCCTCCCGTCCGGTCGCCAACCGGCACGATGGAGCAAAACTGGGATTTTTCGAAAGCGGCGGGGCAGCCTTTCGCAGGTGGCTCTCCTACTACTTGGGCCCCCTACAACTAACGGTCGGCCAGCGGTCAACCGTGCTACGGATCCCGCTACCCTCCAAAGCTAGGCACCCGGCACACCAATAACGCCGCTTCATAGAACCGTAACTCACTAAACAACTAACCAGACCCAACCCCCCGAAATGGCTACACCGGAACTCATGCCGGAACACGAAACCACTTGGCGGCACGTCTCTATCCGGTGGGTGGTTGCGAGCCACGACCGAAGTCTCCCACCAGTTGGTTGCTCATTTGGCACTACCCAGGGTACACGTGTAGGGAATCTAGAGTCAAAGCCTACGGACGCGAGCAACAATGTACCCCAAGTGATTTTCAAAGAAAGTTTAAAATTTTTCTACTTAATATAACAAATATTTCAAATAGGTAACTATGGATCGACTATGAACTCTATACTTTTTCAGTAAAAACGTACTTAGTTTTAAAATTAGAGGCAAAGCTTTAAGCTCTCTATAATCACTAAAGGGTTATTTAGGAACGGAAAATAATAGACTCATATTGGAGGCTTATTATATAGGTCTATTAAAATTGTTATGATGGTTATATATAAAAATAAGTCGGGTTTTCCTTCCTGACGCTATAACTCCAGAACGCACGAACCGATTTCGCCCGGTTTGCTTTTAGTAAAATTCAAGTGCCAAAGGGACGAGTTTGTCTTTTATGCAACCAAAAATATCTTCATATACAATTAAATTAAATAAAGAAGCTCTAGGATTACGTATCTAGTATTAATGCACTCAAAATCATAGAAATAAACTATACGTTGGTACATACATAAGATTTACTTAAAACTATACCTATAGTGTACTTGTTCGTGGGGTTACGAGATTTAATCATACTCTATGTTAAGACCATAATATTTCTTTAAAGACCATAATATTATTTATTTAATTAGCCAACTGAATCCAGATTTATGGACGAATGTATAGATATACCTATTTGTTGATTGTTACTCATGCAAGATTGCATTGCATGCATGTGAAGAAGCAAAAATAAGGCTATCAAGAAACTATTTTAAACGAATTGTTTCTGCAACCTTACATTGCAATTTAAGTTAATTCTCATTTACCTTCATTGTACAAAATCCTTGCATTTCTTGCAATTAAAATGTGTAGGTTTGTTTTAAAATAATTGTTTATTGTGCTGACCCACAATACGCGAAGGGGCGGAGTAAGCAACCCACCTATTCGTATGTAAATGAGTCGCTCTATGGCGGACTCGCGTGCTCGCCCGGCCGACTGCCGACTGCCGCCAAATTGCATAAATTATATAAAGTACACTGCTCTAGCCGCACTTACTCCACAAATAAATCATAATTATAATACAACACAATTTATGAACAAACTGCTTCAAATCGACTTTGAATTAGATATGCTTGCTTATAAGATTTAAGACACCATTGTGGTAATTTATTGACATTTTACATAAATGCTTTGTTAATTATCGCTTTAGATTAAAATATAGTGACCGAGAACGGAAATTCTTATTGGATTAATTCAAGAAGTTGATTGTTAATATTCGTCAATAAGGCACCATTCATGAAATAACATTTAAAATTCAAGCACGCATTATTTTCAATAAACTCACGAAAATTCCTCAGACGATTTCAATTTATTTGTTTTGTCCAGGGTGTTTCATGCAGTTAAAATTACATAGAATTAGTTTTAAATGACACATATTGCACCGGGTCATCGAGTGATTATGATTAATGACAATAATTGAAAGTACTTTGAAAATAGGCGCTCTATACCTAATGGGTTTAAACACTTAGTTAAAAAAATATTTATATATTGCATTCAGGTGTTTAATCTATGACTTATGAAGTTTTAACGATTATTTGTGACATTTTAGCAGCAGCAGTCCCGATAATAATTGTTATTTAGATGTTTGTTTACGTCGCTGGAACCATCTGGAACACACGATGGGTCACACCCCTCGTTCATTTTTATTTACAATTATTTTTCTTCATGACCCTGTATTTTATTGCCTGAAATATGAGAGTAATTTAACTTGTTCAGGTGCATAGAATTGCATTTAAAGTGTAGGTAGTATTATCAATACTATAGAAAAGACGGAATAACACAATGAAATATGACTTGGCTATGTTAGAGTTGGACCAATATTTTGGTTATAACAATGAAAAGGAGAGCAATCGCAAAATTCACGAATTCAACGTAAGAAAAGCTTAAGGGTTGAATTTTGTAATGTCACCTGAAGGGAAAGTACCCTTATTACTATAGATAGCAGAATTTTACTCAACGAAAAAGAAAAGTGTTGAAACAACTAAAATCTAATACGGTAGGTAGGTATATACATATAGGCCTACAGACTGTCTCCTAGAGATCTTTTACTTTTATTACATCCATCGATATCAATTATAAGGATAAATCTCTCTAACAAACTTGACTCAGAGAGCATTAAACGCTACCTATTTTCTTTCATTTCAAAAATAATGGAATATTTGTTTTAGTAAAAGTTTTCCATCGACAGAGTTCCTTTGTATTATTGCTAAATTCAATCCTGTATCTTTTTATATCATAATCTAAAATACCACTACTTAGGTTTTTTTAGTGTCTAGTGGTCAAGATAAGCTATCACATATCTATTAGCATATCTATAAACAGGATATAATTTTATAGACTTATTTTTTGAAATAAGCTTCGTATTTAAATTTATACCTGTTAGCCTGTTTAAGACGTTGTATTTTGGTTACAATTGATATCTATAAATATACATTTGTAACAGGATTATAGGTAATTATTATTGTGAAACTATATTCATTTTGAAAATTAAGCTTTTTGAATTCGTGAATTTTGCGATTGCTCCCCTTTTTAGTGCAATAACCAAAATATTTGTCTAAGTGCTGATTTACACAGGGTCAGTAGACTAGTCAGTCGCGGCGCCAATTTCGGCGCCGCGACTGACTTTAACTGTTTACATGAAGTAAGTAGTAGTGGTGCGTTTCTCACGGTGACCACACGTTTGCGAAGTCAGTGGGAAAAATGAATTCACGAAAACAACTGAAACGACGATTTAATTATTTGTTGAAAAATTTATCAATTTTGCTGTTGAATGAGTTAATAGAAATTGTAGAAAATGAGATATAACTAAAAATAAACGACAATGGGTAAGAAAATGGATTTAGGGATTTAATATCCCAAAGGCACTCGTTTATGCCATATAATTGCACCAATTTTAAGGTTTCGTCTTCGCTTACGAGTCATTTTTATCGCCAGCGAAAAAAACGTGGTCACTCTACAACGCAGCGGCAATGACTAACCAAGCACTGACTTGTCTGTTTACACGGGGTTTATTTGGCTGACTTGGGGGTGCGCGGGTAGCTAAAATATTCGTGTCCGAATATTCAACTCAGCGCTGACTTCAAGCCTCTGTACTGACTTCAAATCTGTTTACACAGGGTTTTTTTCGGGTCAACACTGATTTGCCTCGAATTTGTAGTCAGTTACTGACCCTGTGTAAATCAGCACTAACTCTAACAGAGATATATTTTATTGGTCTGCTGAGTTTATAAATATTTTATGTAACATTCTTCTGACACAACGAGATATACCTATCGTTAAGTACCTATAGGCACAATAAATTTGCCATTATAGAGTAAGACTTAAAAAAATAAAAGGTTAACTTGAATATTTATTCATAAAAATAAATAGATATTTCTAAGAAAGGGAATAGCAAAAAAACTGAAATTAAGAAGCAATAGGCTCTACCTAATATGTAAGTTCTTTATACGTACCTAATATTATTAAGCTTGTAAGGATCTTTATTAGTTTTTCTTTGCTATAATTATTATGATTCAAAAATATGAAATATATTTATGGGATTGAAAATGATTTACAAGCTGACTTCGCTTCGAATGTGTTCTACATTTTAAATTATTTATACATTCTCTCACAAGGGATATTGCATACAAAGTTTATATAAGTACCTATTGCTTATAGTTTGCTGATGGTGTGTGAGAGTAGTAACTTTTGACATCTCCCAGGCCCAACCCCGGGAAAACTAAGAGGCTGTAGGTTGGCTACGGAGAGCGGAAAACACCCATACTCTGGAAGCATGGTTACTTGAATAAAATACGACATATAAAATGATCATTTATTCAGTATTTATTATAACTATGTGCAAAACAGCCGACAAACGGAGCAAATAAATATGTACGACATTAACTGCTCTAAATGTTATCAAAAGTAAAAAACACGTTGCACATTAAGCAGCAATTACCCCTGAGTACATTGCATTAGGAGCTAATCATAGCGACCAGCCTGCGAGCTACGAACCGTCAGCTGCGCAGTTTGATTTATTGTCGATAGATAACGATACTTTACTATTAGCTATTTATTCATTTATGGATTTATTAATAGTTACAACGTGCTTTGATCGAAACATTGCGGTGCGGGTTGAAGTAATGTAGGTAAGTATAAAATAAAAAATATTTCTAGGAAACAACCTCTAAAAAAGGTGTTTGTATTACGAATTTCCCAAAGGGATGAAGCGACTTGATCACAGTTTTTCAATCGCTATTGTGCATCTCATCAATACAGTAGCTCGGAATTTCATAAAACGTTTCGTTTTCAATATTTTATAGATCATGCCAAAAGGAACTCTACATTCAAGAGATGTTCAGTGCATATAGGTACTATATTTCGTAGTCGCATTGTCCTTACGTCAGTCGTCACGTATTATATTTCAGGTGATAGCACAAGTCAAATAAAATTAATTAGATATAAAGGACTTTAATAACATAGTGCTAAACCTATTCAAAGATTTTGTTTTGGAATTGTGATGGATCCCCCTACGAGGATCGGTTTGATGATTTTCTGTCACCGATCGGGCGATCGAGACTCTTTTCTTTTTGAACTTTCGCGATAATATAAGATAAAAATCATAATATTTAAAAGTGCATTAAAGTGGTCTACATGGATGTATAGAAGAGGATGGAAATTATAGCGTAAAAACATTAACAAATTATTTTTTCTTAAAAGTTTAATAGCTAGCTTAAAAGCTCATAAATATTTGAATTTAAACTTTTTTCTTTTGTTTACTTTTAATATAATATACTGGATGATATTTAAATTAAAAAATAATGTAATTTCTCAATGACATACTTATGTTACTGAATTTTTCCATAAATTTTATTAATTATTATCGATGTATTTCAGTACATATTGTCGAAGTGAAAGAATTTCTCTCAATTTCGAGGAGTGGTTATAAGTGTAGTAAATATACTTAGAGCTAAAGTTTCATAGCAATTGGTATAACAATATTGTTCCCAATTTAATTACTCAAAACATTATGTACATCATAATTCACGAGAGAACTTATAACAAGGAAATGTTTATAACTTTTAAACATGCAATACACGATATGAAAGTTTTGAACTTCATTTATTTTTCACTCCATAGGGAAATAGGTGGTTCAGAGCCTACTACGGGCCACAGCATTAGATATTAATATATACTATGGAATATGAAAATCTATGGAATGTTGCCGCTAACCACAGGAGCTTTTTCATTATTACCATATTTACGAAAAAGTAATATAACATGATTTTAAAAGAGCTACTACAGACTTTCTTGTGGGCTCTACTCTGCAAAAACTGCTTTCTGGACTGGTGATAAATATTAAATTGTGTATTTTGACGATTCAAAACTTAAAGAAGTCCAGTTGAATGAATAAATGTTTGAATTTTATTTTGTTCTAGACCATTTCTATAAACATAAATCGACTTATGAACTTAAAATGCACTCACAAATTACAGATTTAAATATATTTTTTTCTTTCAATCTACCTAACGATGCATGGTTTACTTACAAACATATTAATTTTTTTAGAGAACCTTTAATTGAAACACACAAACATATACTAATATACGTGTAGTTTTAACTTCAAACTCTCATTCTGAAGTATATTATGTGATTCTGAGTGGGCTCTTGAACACAGAGCAAGTGTTCCATTGATCTTCAGGAACGTCCTGTCGGCGAAGTGTCAAAAATCTATACCTTTTGACGCTTTCCTGCCAGGACTTCCTACGTCCCATGGCCAATGGCTATCCATTAAGAAGTCCGGCAAGTGTAACTCAGCCACAAAAAGTGTGGAATGCAGTAAGCGAGGCATTAGTACGGCGGGATCGCTATCAGCGGTTATCAGCTGGCGCCGGGCATCATTCCCTTTTCACAATCTTCTGCTTTACATCGATTTTATTTTTAAGACAAAGCGGAGTCGGATTCGACGACACTCCGCTGTTTTTTGTGTTATTTGGGACCTGAATCATGGTAAGTGCAGCGCTTTTTGAAGTCTCGCTCGTATTGGCGTTTGTTTGTGTGTCCTCTGGGATCTACTGTTGTGATCGCAGCGGGTACTTGTTAGGTTAGTTTTATTGATTAATTTTCTTTAAAAAGAAATCATTACGTTAAAAAGATTAAGTAAGTTTTTAAAGAAAAGTTTCAATAAAAAATCGGTTTTAATTTCGGTCTATATTAAGAAAACTCAAACTTTTCTTCTTCAATGAGACTTTTCTAGATTTGCCTAAATAAACATATAAACATAAATAAACCTAACTCTCTTTTAAATTATTTACCGATAGATAAATAGAAAACCGATGATTGTGTTCTAGGTGCTGTTAAAAGTAAGCTCTAGTATATAAGATGTTATTTATATACTTATTTGTAACACTGCGCACTGTTGTACAAAGGTTGTTCATCAACTTCTCAAAAGTTCAAAAACATAAAGCTTCAAATTGAGATTTTATTTTTTCTTTGATATTAACATTTCATTTATATTTTATGTATAAAAATAATAAAGCAGGCAAGTAAGTTATATAATATACTGCCTATAACTAGGCTAGTTATACTACTACCATGTTAATGAGTTATCTAGCAATAAAATTAGCATCTTTGTTAATAATTTATTATTTATAGCTATCTTGCAATTGCATTACATAACTTAGATCTAAATACCTGCGCTCATGCTAAATGCATTATCGTATTAATGATGATTAATCATTAGAAACTATCGCACCTTTTATCTTACACATACCTAGATATTAATTATATTTTTTATTTTAAAAGCAGTTCGTTTATTATTTTATTATTATTGTATGTTATGCGTTTGTTGGTGATTGGTGAGTGATTAGATTTTAATCCTATTCTTATAATAAACTAGTGGTCCGCCCCGGCTTCGCCCGTGGTAGGTACCTACATGTTTAAACTAGGTATCCTATCTCTCAAGTTGGATCGAACTGCACATGGTGTGCGAATTTTATTATAATCGGTTTAGGAGTCCATTGAGGACAAACATTGTGACACGAGATTTATATATATTAAGAATATGTACATATAGGTATGAGTATATATTTTATATTTTGTTGGTTTAAAGAAGAACTTTTGGCGCCTTTGTAATGTTTTCTGCGAGTTTTAAATATGAATGAATTGATGAAACAAACACAGTAATGAATTAGGTAGGTATGCCGTATGGTAAACATGTACCTACAATAGGCGGCTTTATCGCTTATTCATTTAGTTGAAAATATTCTGATGTCCAGCTTACAACTGGACAAATGGACAATTTTGTCGAGCAAACGAAATATAGGTACATAACAACATAACCCTGTAGGAATATTTAATGAAATAAAATATTTGAATTTGAATACAACATTGTATACAAAATACATTATTAGAAGGCTCTGGTGATTAAGAGCTGAAAATATTCAGATTTATTGTGCTTGGAGACCAAATAAAGTACAAAGGAAAAAGGAAGAGTCGAGCCGATACACGCCCGGTCCGCCTTTGAACTCGAAACTCGAATAATATGCATTCCAAACATTTTTGAAACAATTCTTTGGTACATTTCAGCATTCTATAAAAGATTTAATAAATAAATAATATCGGTGAGCATTATTTTCAATTAAATCATAAAATAAACGTAAATAATATTATATAATAGTATAATTTTTATAATTTAGCTTGCATTGATAAATTTGATTGATATTTAGACAAGATAACTTTTATTGAGAGTGGGAGTCGAGCATGCTTCGGCACGAATTGGGCCACGCTCGCACCGGGGAAGGTACCACACCCTCACAGAATATCGGCGCCATAGTGACAGTTTACTGTCGCGTTCCGTACGGTGAGTGAGGGGTCCGGAGGCCCACATCCCTTCCCATCCCCTACCCATCCTCTCCTTCCCTATCCTCATTCCCTCCCATCCTCGCCCCTTCTACCTAACTCC
Organism: Colias nastes; assembly: GCA_907164665.1. NCBI lineage: Eukaryota > Metazoa > Arthropoda > Insecta > Lepidoptera > Pieridae > Colias > Colias nastes. Next base: position 35,903 of record CAJQZM010035415.1, read on the forward strand.
TTCCAAATCCCTTTGAGGATAGCAACACATCCACTTCACACACACATCCAGTGGAGTGGATGCTTATGGGCGGCGTGTATCGCTTAACACCAGGCGACGCGTCTGCTCGTTTGCTATCCTATAGCATAAAAAAAAAAAAAAAAAAAATATTAAACCTGCATTTTTAATCTCTATGTTATTACAGTTAAGTTATTTATATGTTATGATATTTTTTTGTACATATTTCTATCACATTTCATGTTAAAACAATTATGGTTTGTATAAGTATTAAAATATAGGTATTTTGATTAAAACTTAACACGGTGTTTCCAATAAAGAGACGGTGAAATGTAATTTTTGATTAAATATTTTAGACAATTTTAAATGCTCATTTAATTTTTAGGAATTTAGTTTACTTATTGTGTGGCATATTATCTTACAATGCAATAGGTAGGTATATAGTCTGTATCTATAATTGGTAGGTATCTGAATTGTTTAACTTAAACGCGTCACATTTGAAAAAGCTCTTGCAAATTGTATGTTCACTCTTATATCTTACAATTCGAAGTAAGAAGTAGGACATTGACTGGTCTGACAGATTCAATAGCGTCAATTTGAAACTGCTCTAGTGTCAGGTTAAAGGTTTAAGGTTTTTCAGGACCCTGGCTTTCAATTTTTAAGGCACGGTTCTTATTCAGATTGTATTTGTACTTTTTGATTCTTAATGATAGCGGGTAAGTAATTGTTAAATGGTAAATACGGTCTACACTTGGTGTGTTTCTAAACTGGTCAAACTCCGAACGTTTATGTCCAGGCATCAAAACAAACACTACCTACCTATAGACCGAGTGGGAGTCGGAGCGATGACATAATATAAAAACAGTTGTAATCTATCGAACGAATGTCGCAACCACCAAAGCCTCATCGAAATCCAATATTTTGTCTAAGCATAGTACCTAACGGCTTGCTTTAATAAATCGAAGCTGCGATAAATGCGGCTGCTTTGTACCTATTCTATTATTTCGAGATAAAAAAGGAATAAAGCGAACTAAACGCAGGAATGTCGTAGAGTTCGTTTTAGGCAGGCGCCGGCGCCGGCCGCATTAGTGGCGCGCCCGCGACAACGCTTACACATTAGCCCTTCGCGGGCGCCGCGCCCGGCCCGCGCCGACCAACCGCCGACGCCGCTCGACGCAATCTCTACTTACAGCTGCTGGCATAGAGTCCACTTTCCGATGGATGTTCCAATGATTTAGGCCAGTCTGCCCCGTGCAGCGCGCGGTGCAGCTCTGTGCGGAGCGTCGTAACTGCGATTCCGATCAGGCCGATCAGATCGCTCTCCGTATCGATATTGGATCACTTTTCCCGTGCGCTAATCTCGTGGTTGCGTGCGCGCGCTGCGTCGCTCGCCCGCCCACTTATCGTGAGGACAATTTAGTCGATACGTGTGTAAGTATAATATATCAATGCGAGCTAATGAACGTCCGAGTCGGCTCCTACCATCTGCTTATCACTCGGACCCTTCCAACGTTAAGTGTCTGCATTTTTAGGACAAATAATCAGATCATTTGATCATTGAGGTTATAAAATTATTAATTTAACGTTAATCATTATGTTAACCGATGTCGTGATCGTTGTGAACCTCTCCATTCATTTTGAATATTCTCAAAATTCTTGCATAACATTTTTGGATACGGTATTTTTACAACTATTTTATTTTAACGGTCAATCGTTGTTGTTTTCCAGCAAATCTTTCTATTATTTATATAGATTTTTAAACAAATTTTAAACAGACTTTAAAACAAAAATATTATTTCAATATATAAATATAAAGCCAAAGTGGTAAAATAAAAATAAAAAATATGGAAAAATAATTGTTTTATTGAATTAACCCGTTTCAAGCCATATAAAAAAATAACAGATCAGACAATCCGATACCCACTTAGTAATGTTAGTGATGAATGAAGACTTACCTTAGTACCTACTTCACTTAGGTACCTACAAACAATGGAAAATAGAAAAGAGCGTTGGATAGGTATAATCTGCGAATCGCTAAAAAAGTGTCTTAATTATTATGAATTGGTGACGCTTAAAAACAAAGGTGTAATTAAATATTTACAATTATTAAGAAATTATTAATAAATATGAATTCATGTCGATGTTGTTAAGTTTCAATATAAGTAAGTACTGTTTGTTCGTTTTTCGGCGAATAGGTAATACCTACGTCTTGATCATGACTATGGATTAATATTGTGACAATTATTAGCGACGGCTTAAACATAGGTTCAAACTTCAATCGAATATGTCTCTATCTATGTATGATGATTAATGGATAATGTGAAAGTATGGATGTGTTTAAATTTGATTTACATTGACCTTTTTTTTTATAGTGTGGAAATCCCGGGGAATTATTATTATTCCCCCGGGGATGGAGCCGTGGGTTATGTCGGATTCTTACCGACTAAAACCCCACTGTGTTCCGTCGAGCCGCTTTAATGATGCATGGGGCCGCGGGTATTGGTTGGAATTCTTCCGCGACCGATTTACATTGACCTGGCTGAATGATATCCAACAGTATCCTTAACATTCTATATATGAATTGCCTGGCTGATGCCTAACTATATTCATAAAAATAAATAAATAGAGTTGATAATGAATATGGCACCTATTTAAAAATGCTGTTCGTCAAGTTTAGCAGGTTTCAAATCGAAATTTTGACTAAATTTAAATTACTCAAGTCACGTAGACACAGCTACGCTATTTGGTTGAACAATTTTTACATAAAAATGCAATCAAACTGTGAGAAAACCCAAAATGTTGTAGACTATAATATTAAGTATGATAGTCACTCATATAAATTCATTATGTATGTCACAATGCGCGCATGTCACCGCCAAGTGGCAGAGGCGATGTAAGTTTTCAATAATTTTCAATGTTATTTGGAAAAATTTTAATGTGCGGAAGTCGACAGTCGACACGATTCGTTCCGGCATGAATTCGGCCAGCTGGCACCGGGAAAGGTACCACAACCTAACAGGAGATCGACGTCACGCTATATCTATATATATATCAATAATATAAAAGAAAGTCGTGTTAGTTACTCCACTTACCTATAACTCAAGAACGGCTGAACCGATTTAGCTGAAAATTGGCATCGAGGTAGTTTAGAGCCAGGAGAAGGACATAGGATACTAAATATGTACCACGGGCGAAGCCGGGGCGGACCACTAGACACTAGTCATTAATAAAAAAAATTATCCGTGGACTCTACATACAGTAAATCACGGCAGGCCGTAGTCCGTCGCTGCGTCAGAGCTTAACATTTCAAGCATACTAAAGTAATTTTCTTATCTACAACATATTAATATTTTCCGTTTCTTATTAATTTCTAACGTAGGTACAATATGTACAGGATGACATAAGCGCGACAGGAAAGCCTGTGATTCGTTTGAGCGATACGTAATCCGTCGCTAAGATTGTGTATCGCGAATTAGCGCTTTGGAAATGGTATTTAGATATTCCCGCCGCTTCGTGTTATGTGACTCGTGTCCTATTACTTATCATAATTACATTTTTATGAAGGCTTTTTACGTGATTTGACTTAATCCTGACAAATCGAATAAAAAAAAATCAGTAAGTAGGTACCTAAGTATTTGAAGAAAAAAGGAGAGCAAAAATTTATATTTAGTATCTACCTATCTTAAAATAAAAAAATGTGTGCGTGTACACCTACACACGTAAGAAGTGAAACTTCTTTATGACTTTATTTTTCAAAAAATATTTTACTACATGCAACTTTACAGAAATACGTCGAATCACGCGTGGTAGGGATAAGAAAAAGATGGCGCGTAACGGAAAAATGTCACGCGTAACGAAAAAATGTTACACTAAATTTTTTTCCAACCCCGATAAAGAAGTTTCACTTCAAAACATGAAGTAATTAATAAAGTACAGTATTATATTTCATAAACTCAAAGGCTATATGGTACCTACCTACAATACAAATAAGTATATAAAACTGATACTGAAAAGTTTAAAAAATTAGTTAGGTAAGTATCTATTTATGACATGTTGCTTTTACAATCTTCTACAAAAAAGCGACACGGAAAGCTATTTATATTTCAAGGTTAAAACGATTTATTTAAGATCAATAAAATAATAGAAATAGGATGTTTCGGTCCAGCCCACAGTAGGTATGTAGTACGTACAGCAAAATTTTATCAAATTCTGTTAAGTGTCGGAATTTAATGGGGTCGCCATATTGCCACATGATTTAATATAATATATTTATGAGATAATTGATATTATAATGCCAATATTTATGCGGACAATTGAGTAGATACATATATTAAGAAGTTACCGAGTTTTAAAAAAATATTTGAAATTAAGTTTGATTTCTTTATAATTAAATGAATGTCAGTTTATATTTTTATAGCATAATATAAATACGATTAAGTTAATTAAATCCTCTTTTCCATTGGATTCAGGAAACCAGATCGAAGGAGGTAGATAAAAGCAACTTTAATCGAATCATTTTATGTAAAGTTATAGCTAAGATATTATTTATTTTTATAATTTTAATTTTATTTTCATCGTGTTATATATATTACGATTATTACGATAAGCTAAATCAATCAGTCTCAGAAAAATAGAGCTTTTATGTATTTAAAGAAACAATGTTTTAGAAAATGTTAAACTCAAACTCAAACTCAAACATTTATTTATTCAATTAGACTTCT
>CAJQZM010035415.1:44149-55262 GCA_907164665.1 Colias nastes
ATTATAGATAAATTTGTTTTGATTTTGTGTCAAACCAGGCAAATATGGCAATGTACATAACATAAATTTGCATTTTGTCTCACTACTAATTTTCAACATTTTTTTAAATCCTATATCAATGTCATGTTTTTTTAAATTAAAACTATCTCCGTATAATATAATAACAATACTATTTTCCTTAAAACTAAAATTATCTAACGAATTCATGATATATGTAAATGAACTATTAGGAGTGCAAAAATTGGTTACTTTATGCCCTAAGTTGTTAAGCAAAGCACCAAAACCCTGACCTATATTATCTGACAACACAACAATTTCCTGCATGGAAAGATGTTTTGTTTTACTAGATGAAATTGTTGCCGTTGGTTGGATACTATGTATGTCAGTGCAGTCAATGGGCTTAAGGTACAAGTCCGAGACGGGCCGCAGACCGCAACCGCAGGCGACACTGGCTACCGGCTGCGGTTACCGCAATGCTGCCTGCGGTCGCTATTCCAACTGCGGCTGCATGCCGTGGCTGCACAATGCACAGAACGCAAAAGTCATAAGAATTCACCAATTAAAATATAAATAAACAAATAGTTGCCATGGCAATAATTGGCATTTGCATACTGCAGTCTGCGGTCGCTGCGCGCCGCGGCCGCACGCTGCGCGTTGCGTCTGCAGGCAGCAGTGTTGCCGCGCTTGGAATCAATTTCATAGATGTGCATAGAAACAAGTGCTGTCGCTTGCAGTTTGCTGTTGCAGTTTGCGGTCTGCGGCCCGTCTCGGACTTGTACCTTTATGGGGCGACGGTTGCTCATTGTCACTTATGGAACACTTACATACATAGTTATTGGTCATAGACTCGAAGCGTTCCATATTTTCATTGCTTAACTTAATTAAGTAATCTGCCTCTTTTATGTGTTCATTAATTTGTAACTGGGCAGCAGAATATTCTTGTTTGAGGTCATGTAATGTATCATTTAATGAGTCTATTTTCTCCTGAAGTTCAGTAGTTTCTACTTCATATATCATTTTATAATGTTCTAAGTCCCTATGATATCTATCTAACTCTTTCAAAAGGCTTTTATTTTTATTTTACAATTGTGCTACATTTTTTAATGAAAACCTATTTCTAATAACTAATTTAGTGCGTTTAATAAACCTACTTAATTTGAGATATTTTTTTAATTTATTGTGTGAATTTAACTTGATTTTTCTATTGTTTTCAAAGCCACTTAACTGTCCACATTCAAGCAGTTCACCAAAAAGACTGTTGGATGAATCGCATAGCCGCTTGGAGTTATCCTCCTGAACCTCCATTAAACTGCATTCCAGTTCAACGATACGACTGAGAGCCTTCTCGTGGTCATTGGAACACTGTTGGAAGCTGTCAACAAGGTCTTGAAGGGCTGTGCATTTGTTTTGGCTGTCCATATATTGAGTGTGGAGTTCAGCTAGCTCGGCCTTCAGACTAGTATTCTTGTTTATTATTTGCTGGATTTCTACCTCATGTTCCTCTCTCTCCAGCAAGAGTTGTTCAAACAGGGATTGAGAAGCCTTTAAATCCTGTAGTGTGGCCTTTAGTTTGTTTTCCATATCTTTGGCCACTGCCTTGCGGGTCAGCATGTTGTAATTTTATTTGCTGAAACAGGTGAAATAGATGTTAAAAAGTGTATATAATAATATGATACAATTAAAACAATTTTGCTTGTGTTAGATAGGCTTATTATGGTTTAATTATAAGAAAAGAGTAGATAGTGAATGGATAAGATATAGGTTTTGTATTAGAACTGAAGTATATTCTGTCTGGAGCTATTAGTTTTTGTCCTCTAAATTGCTTCCAACTTGTCAAGCAAAGTGAGACGATAACTATGCGCTCATGTATTTATTGTGACGTTACTCATAAAATATGAGCAGTGTTATTAGTTTAAATGAATGTGAATGTTGTGTGTATCTATAAATAAGATATATTAAAACTAGTACTCCCCTGGTTTTATCAAAGAAGAAATTCGAATTTGAATTTCCGTTGCCGTTGACATCCACGTTATACAAAACGCAGCTTCAGTCACGTAATTCATAATTAAAAATTAATAACTTTATTTTTACATTAGGTAGATAAGTAGGTATATTCGATTTTCCACTCATCGAAAACTCTGATACCTACCTACCTATCTCCTTATTGTAGGGAAATTTATAGCAATTCTTTCGTTTTTCTTTTTTTATATCACCCTCTCGGTATACCTACCATATAACTACAATCCTAAAAAAATAATAAATTCATTCATAAAACCTTATAAAACTATAAATGCCTAGTTATGATATGATTAAATAAGTACCTAGTTAATAAAAATGCGATAAAAATTAGATATATTTTATGACTTTTTTTATTAGATTATGACTATAATTCTAAGCTATATTTAAACCGAGTATTTAGTATTATCTTTACTCCTGTGTGACGTTCAGAGGAAGCTTAATTTCGCTCTATCAACGAGAATATCAATAAATTTAATTGCATCTTTATGGGAAATAAATGTTATCACACAAATTAAAAGGTTTTTCGTAATAAACATTCCGTATTTAGGTTTAAGAGCAGAGACATTCATCAAAATGATTTAACTCACGCCTCAGGAGATTGTGTGTCTGTACCTAAAGGCGTGACTCCACTGAAACTTTGTCGCACAAACGCAAAAAATAGACAAGAAATCATAATATGGGACGAACGTGATAACACGAAGGTTTTAAATTAGGTCATTTTAAAATATTTTTGTACACAACGTGACGCTGGCCCCTGGAAGTGTCTCTTGGACATAAGGGACGAATAAATTTTCCTGGGTACGTACTTTCTGCCACTTAATGGAATACATAGGTACCTTACCTATACCTACTGTAAAAATATATTTTTTAATTTTTTTAAATATGCCTACTCTCTTTTAACCAAATGCTATACCCAAATCTATACCGTTCCTTTAATATACCTAATCCTTAATATTCACTTATAATACCACAAGAGCTTCAAAATTATCGGGTATTTTCCGATAGGTTCGTTGCAAACAAATGAAGGAGTCAAGTTTTTAGTCAAGGTTAAAAAAAAACCGGCCAAGTGCGAGTCGGGCTCGCGCACAAAGGGTTCCGTAGCAGCAAATATAATAAATTACAGTTAAATCAACCTATCTCAAAAACTATAAGAGATACTTTGATCAAACCAAAAATCGTTGAAAGAGTTAATTAGCATGCATCACCTCTATTTTTTTTAGAATTTTATACCCCGTAGTTATAAAAATAGAGGGGGGGGGACATACTTTTTACGACTTTGAGAGCTGATATCTCAAAAACCGTTCACTTTAAGAAAAATGTTTTTTAGAAAACTTTATATCATTTTAAAAGACCTTTCCATTGATACCCCACACGGGTATGTACATCGAAAAAAAAAATTTCATCCCTCAGTTACATGTATGGGGGGCCCCACCCCCAATTCTTTTTTTTACTATTTAGTGTCATATTTTTGTAGCGGTTCATACAACACATATTCCCATCAAATTTCATCACTGTAGTACTTATAGTTTCCGAGTAAATCGGCTGTGACAGACGGACAGACGGACAGACGGACAGACGGACATGACGAAACTATAAGGGTTCCGTTTTTGCCATTTTGGCTACGGAACCCTAAAAATCACGTGCGCGAAGCGCGAGTGATTTTTCCTGAAAAACTTGACGACTTTATTTGTTTGCAGGGAACCTTGAGGGAAATGCCAGATAATTTTGAAGCTCGTGTGGTATTCGGGGGATTATTTTTCCGTCCCAAATGTCGGCCAATAATTTCACAATTGAATTCAACCTGTCAGTTTGACGTCAACGACCAGAGAAAATTTTCAAAAAATTATCAGTATAATACCATGTAGGTTGTACCACGTGACGTCGAATGGTGCAATTCTATTGGTCGATATTTGGGTCGGAAAAATAATCAAATTAATTTGCTATAACTGTGTAAATGTTTGTTTCACGGCTAATTTGCTGAGACGTTTGTTACAAAATTAGATATGAATAGTCTGAAATGTGAAAAAGAACATAAGCTACTTTTTATCAAAACACCACGCGGGCGAAGCCGCGGGTGGAAGCTAGTATATTATAAAGTACCTAAGTTATAATTAATGTTATCGTCGGTAAGTATTATCTGTTAAGGATGTCTCCAATTCCTAAATTAAATATTTATTTCTGGTTTATAAATACCTACGTATCATTGTTGTACTCATGTACTTGATAGGATAATAAATTGTCAATGAAAAGCTTAAGTACCTAAATAGTGCTAGAATCTACCAAGTTCTAAGAAGGTAGGCACCGACTCTATAAACTATTACTTATATGTATACTTATATATACTTATATATATTACTTATATGACGTAGGTATTCATACAATTAAACTTATTTTAGCAGCACTTGATTAATAACCATCTGTCACCGGTTCGGAATGCAGTTAACAGGCATGTTTCAGAAGTAAGTACCTTAGTAGCTACTTAATGGCAACTTGCAAGAATTAAGTCAATGTACTTCTTGTGCCAAATCGTACCGTTTGGTTACCTTAAGCCTACAGCCTATATTATGATAAACAAAATTTTAAATTAAATTTGTGTTGCTTATTGCGAGCATACACGGAAGGGTGTTTCCAGAAAACTACTTATCTGGGTAGATATTATAAAAGCAGGATTTATTATTACCTGAATTTAGATAGAAATGAAACTTCCAAATACCTACAATGAATAAGAAATCGTAGGTACGTAATGGATCGAATTCAATAAGGTAGGTAGAGAACCTAGAGTTTAAGCGAAGATCCTTTATGTATCTACTTTGATTCTGCTCAAAGGTAGGAACATAAATTATTATCATGTAGGTAGGTATTTATAGTTGTGAGAGTTAATTCAATTTTATTATGCGGTCGACTCTACAGCCTCGCGTAAACACTGAGATGAGATGTATCATTATATCGTCTCCTATCGTTAAACTGACTATAAATGACAATGTAGGAAACTAACATTACCTAGTTACATGTAAAATATAAATACAATGTAGAGTGTACTTAGAAATCTTGCTGTATAAAATTATTAATTATGTATAGCACAGATGTATAGCGACGAATCATTAGCGCCATCTATTGAAATGTGTGTAAAACTCTATGAAGTTGTATTATCGAATAGCATGTTTTAGATGTTATGATTAACTATCAATTATATTTAAGAAAGTCTTAATTATTCAAATTACACTAAAGTCAGCAGACATATCGTTTCAAAATTATTAGTACTTTACTTTCCTTTTTGTTACAGCGCCATCTATAACTGAAACAAAAACAACTGTAAACAATTTTTGTTTACACATGGTATTCATAGATGGCGCTGCGATGACGAAACGTGCTTATTATAATTAAAAATTTAATTATATACTAGCTTGTCGCCAGGATTCAGGCATGTTAATCTATTGTTGAAAATATTTTCATACTTCGTAATTAAAGCAAACCTAAAAAAAATAAAAATAATCAAAATCTGCGAAGCCGTGTTGAACCTCATTTTTATTAATCATAAAGGTAAATAAGAAAAAATATAGACGATACCAATGAAGATACATAGTACAAGCTTAAAATTTTTCTTATCAAAATTTTTAAAGATAGAGAAGTTAGAGAAGAGATTCCAACTTTTACCTGTAGGCATGACGTATGTATTAGGATCTAAGTATTCTTATAATGATTTGTCATGACTTTCGATAAAGAAAGGATAGGTATTATGTAGATAGTGCATATTTGCATTATCATTATTTTATGACAAAATTTGTTATAGATATACCTACCTACTAATGTTTAGTTATCAGATTAGGGTAGCCTCTGGCTCTAGATCTTAATGAAAGCACATTCAAACAAAAAAGTTGGAGGGGATCTCAATACTCATAATAATATTATACAGTTATAATTTTTTTATCACAATATTTCAAAGAAAAAATATGTGTGCTTCTTTTCACAGAAAAAATAAAATGCATTTTTTATAATTTGTAAAAGTTTGGTTTAAGTAATTAGGTACCTTAAATAGGAAGATTATTGACAATAATTAAAACTGTTTATAATCATTGATATTAAACAAAAAGTCGTTGACATTTGAAAAATCTTTTACTTTTATCATAATATAACCGTACCTAATACGGTCTACGTGTACCTAGGGCAAATACATTATATTAGAAAACTGCACTTATATAATATAACCTCTTAAATAATTACTGTCTAAGATAGAAGTAAAACAATTAATGTGCTATGGCAAGAGATTTATTATAAAACTTTCAATATCTATACTATACACATAGTATAGAAAATAATTTACAATTTATTTAACATAAATAAATGCACGTACAATACTGTCACTCACACGACTCAATTATTATCCCTCTCGTCTCTCTCCTACTACATATTATAGTTATTATAATAAATTCGTCACAAGTTGTTATTCATTATTATATACTTGCATATAAATCATTTATTTGTATTATAATTTTTGGTTAATCCAAAACTCTATCGATAAAACAACTTCTTTAATAAATTATTCATTTTGTTATACTATCTACATCCCGTTTAGGTATAAAATTTCCTCTTAATTATATTCTTATGCCTAAATCTTAATTGTAACTTATCTACAAAGGCATACAACTACAATTATTTTAATTTACATAGCGCGGAATGGCCTCGTTTTGTTATTTATTTGATGTTACTCTCTAAAATGTAATCACTATACAAACCAAATAAAAGACTTTATTCGTATTTTAGTCAAATTAGTTTCTGTAGATACATTAACAAAAATAAATATGTATAAAATATTTTAATAAACAGCGTAATAATACTACTTATAATTAATATCTACATATTCTTGTGATAATCTTTAGCCGTCGCGTTCGTAGGTACGTTTGGTCTCAATTTGGTGTAGGATGTTATCTTTGGCTTTTGGGATTAAGATAGTAATGTATTTACATTATAAAATTACAAATTGCACTGATAGTGACATTATTTACATCGTAGTTACTTAAATACATAATATTTGGTTTCGTATCTACTGAGCGGTATACTCATATATATACTTACAGTACCTATACGTAAAAGTTTGGTACGCATATCCAATTGGTTCACTGCTAATAATTTATTATTAAATGCAAAAAAAACAAATTGTGTAGAATTTATCCTTCCAAATGTAAAAAAGGTGAAAAGGGATATTATTTTAAACGGGGAGGTATTATACCCTGTGGATTCTACTGTTTTTCTTGGATTGACACTAGATGAGAAGTTACAATGGGGGGCCCATGTTGCCGCCACCGCTGCTAAGCTTAGTTCAGCTGCATATGCAGTTCGAAGAATAAGGCATCTCACCGATGTAGACACGGCTAGATTGGTTTATTTTAGCTACTTTCATAGCATTATGTCCTATGGAATTCTGCTATGGGGCAGGGCTGCAGATATAGAAACTATATTTATATTACAGAAAAGAGCCATACGCTCTATATATAATTTACGTGCTAGGGACTCACTAAGAGATCTCTTTAAGAATACTGGTATCCTCACTGTACCATCACAGTATATATTTAATAATATTTTATATGTACACAAAAACGCAGACTTACACACAAGAGTAGGAGATAGACACTGTTATGGCACAAGGAACAGAAATAAAATTGAAATGCCATTTTACCGGTTAGCTAAAGTTAAAAATTCATTTATGGGTCAAGGTATACTTTTTTACAACAAAATTCCTCATAGTATTAAAGAGTTTAGTAGTGCTAAATTTAAGAATTATGTAAAAAACGTCTTAGTTCAGAGAGCCTATTACAGCATTAAGGAATATATGGAAGATAAAAACCCATGGAGGGTTGTCGCGTAAAAACCGCAGGACAGTTCTTTGGCATATTATGATAATATATACGTACGGTTACTTACATATTTTGTAAAATTAAATTGTAATACTGAAATGATTTAAAAGAGCAACTATGGAGTTTCTTGCCGATTCTTCTCCATAGATACTGCTTTCCGAATCGGTGGTAAATGATAAAAATATGTATTGACGTTTCAAAAGTGCTTCTCGAAGAAGTCTAATTGAATAAATAAATGTTTGAGTTTGAGTTTGAGTTTATATTTACTCTAGTTGTCTTAAAATAATTCAGGTTTAAACAATTCAGAGCTAACAACCGACTTCAGAGTCAAGGAAGAGTTTTTATCTTCATCTTCTTTTATTATTATTGGAGAGCAATTTTACTACGTAGCACAAATTGAAATACTTATTCATCGAAATCGATTCAGAAGAATAAAAATATTATATCAAAATATACGAATTATGTCGGTTATTATTTTCAGCCTAGTCAAGCCTATTTTCGAGAATATTCATACCATTACAAATGATAATATTAATTATTGAGCAATGTTCTTATGAGTGTACACTACAGTGTACAGTGAACCCGCGCAGTTGTCGGGTGTCGGTGACGCGATAGGGCGCGGCTCGAGCGGTTAGGGCGGGCGGTACTGCGGCGCGGCGCGCTCTAGCGCTGATACCCTGCAAGCAGACACACGTTACGTCGCGACGGTGGATCACAACCGGCCATAAACTCGAGTGCTGTAAGCCGCAGTAAACCTTGAGATAGCGCTATTGTGTGCAAACAGTGCGACACATCACACAGCCAGGCGATCAGTTAGGTAAGCCATTAGTTTGAATCGTGCAGGATATGCTTGAAAATACGTTAATAACTCGTGAATACGTTAATTAATTTTATAATAAGTATAATTTGAAAGTATATAACAGAGTGGAATTGCTCCAATAGAAAGAGGGGAAACACAGTCGGAGGATAGTTAGCGAGCAGAAGGCAGCGGGACGGGCGGGCGGTACTTACATGTCGGAGCGGGCGGGCAGCAGCAGCACCGGCGCGGCGCCCTCCACGGCGGCGTACAGCGGAGGCAGCACCTTGTGCGAGAGCGAGTGTGCCTCCACTGCGGACACACAGCGCGAGCGGTTAGCGAACGCCTCACTCTGGGGGCTCTACGCGACTAGTACCCACCTGACAGCGCGCCGGGCCGCGCCACGCCGCTGTGCCCGCCCATGCTCTTCGGCTTGCGCTTGCGCGTCTGGATGCCGTCCTTCTTCATGCTCAGCGGCCGGTTCACCTGCGGAAAAACATATAAGGAATAAAGAAATTAACAAAAAATATTCTTGTTATCGAGTACGAACATTACTTTAATAGCGACTGGTGTGGATGGTTAAGGGGAGCGTGAGATATTTAAATCAGATGACGACACTTGCTGTGTATGGGATGAGTAAGCAACGCGTAACGCAGGTGTCTCCTGGCCGCCGCACCGGCAGACGGGGAAACTCCTCGTAATCTGCGCCACGCCAGCCTATCATCCTTTAAACAAGCGTATCTATTCACGAGGAGATAATTGATAAAAGATTATTTATCTCATTATGAATATTCGTGGTCGCGATGATAATTCTCTATCAGTCGGTAGCCCCGCGTTTATCTCGCGAGATTAGATGAGACCCTGTGTTTTGATTTTTTATACAGACCCAATATTTGTCGAGGAGTTCCCTGATAACTGACTGCACGCCGATTAGATACCTGCGAACCGCGGTTCATCTAATCGGCCGTAATCGGTGCAATCACCGGTGATACTGACTATCTGTTGCGTTTGTATAATGAGTCTTCGTATCTCTGCCTCCGCTCGACGCGCTGATTCATTAGGCTCAGCTGGGCCGCTACATATTATGTTAGATAAAGCATTAGACGCTGCAGCCCCACGTGGCCGCCGGCTGCGCGCGGGGCTGCGCGAGCGGGCTGCACTCACGTTGTGCAGCTTGTAGTACAGGCCGCACGCGTTGCACACGGGCTCGCCGTTGTTGTTGCGGCGCCACAGTGTCGTGTTGGAGGTTCTGCAGTTGGCGCACGTCACTCCCACGCGCCTGTTGCCGTTGGTGGGCTGCGTGATACATTTTGACATTATTAATTGGAAACATGTGCATGTTAATCTGGACTAGGCTTACTAAATACTATGCTCGTGGAGAGAACTTTTAGCATGACTAATGTGTATACGCTTAATCATTGCCGGTAAGATGAAAAGGGTTATTAAACAATTATAAAGTTAATTATCACTTAATGCAATGCACTTCATAATGGAATTACGAATAGGTATATAATTTTCCTCGTAACATGTTATTAATAATGACCTATCTTGTAGTCTTCTTTTTTATTAATTATATCTAAAATTCTGTTCAGAATGAGTATCTCACCAGAGCTTGTTGCGGCTTAGCCTTCTGCCCCTTGAGCGGCGGGCGGTTGACGCCGTTGATGCGCGTGTACAGGCCGCACGCGTTGCACAGGTAGTGGCCGGTGCCGTCGCGCCGCCACAGCGGGGTGGTGGCCGCCGCGCAGTTCACGCACTCCTTCACCTCGCCCATGCCAGCCATACCTGCGTATTATATTTGATGAAAACATTCTTATCCTTAGAGGAAAATAACCGAATTTGACTGATAGAGTATTGCCCAAAGCTACTTACTGGGGTCGAAGCCGTCGTCGATGGGCAGCAGGTTGTGCGCGGGCCAGGGCTGCGCGGGCGGCGCGTAGCTCTCCACCAGCAGGCCGCCCTCGTAGCCCGACACCGGCACGTACTCCACGCCGCCGCCCTGCCCCAGGTAGTGCTCGCCGCCCACCTTGTACTGCACCGTGTTGCCGTGCGTGTACAGCGTCACTTGCTGTCGTGCAAATTATATTTTCATATGCGTTAATTCATTATATGCGTATAAGTATTTTTCATATATTCATTATTCAAGTGTCCATAATTATGACTGTGGTACATTTTTTATACTTATTATTGTTACATAATGTCAGTATTTCAATGGTCGTAATACCTGTTGAGAATTAGGGCTCGGCGGCGTCTCGTAGACCGCCTGCGACTGCGGCACGACGGAGCCGTAGACGACGTGCGCGCGCGCGTTGAGCGAGGAGGAGGACAGCGTGGGGTCGGCGCGGTAGAGCAGCTGCGAGGGCGGCGAGTCCTCGCCCCGCGCACCCGCGCCCGCGCCCGCGCCGTACAGCGTGAGCAGCTCCTTGCCGCCCGCGTACGCGCTGTA
>CAJQZM010035416.1:7836-17994 GCA_907164665.1 Colias nastes
ACACACACACACACACACACACACACACACACACACACACACACACAAACTGCATGCCCGAAATGTTATTTTTAACCTCAATTAGTTCTTAATGATTCTCTATTTTATAAAAATATGTAATAGTATATAAGTTAAATTAACAATACCTACTGGCTAAGTCTGGAGAGGAAGGCGTCGATCCGCGATCGTCTCTAGCACAGGTATATTCCTAGTTGAGGCGATCGTCGTGTCTAAATTGTTTTTGTTTGTATGTATTGTTTCTAAATAAACGATTTTTTTTTAATTATGATTTATGAAAACAATACTCTCTTTATTTTAAAATCAAAACAACATTCCTGTTTTGTTTTACAAACTAGTCATTACTGGAATATTACACGCTTATAATAAGGTATTAATTTGCATTTCTTCGTTTTAGAAGTTCGTAGCAAACCTATTTTTAAATACTCCATCAAGAAAAGACTATACGTCATCTTATCTTATGGTCTACTTAGTATACATCACGCTTTTTTATACATGCTATATATTATGTTCATATATAACACCGATACGTCATAGCAGTCGGAACTTAGAAAGCGCGGTAAGTCACGACGACGGAAAATAACAAAATAAATTGCCACAACATAATTGCATACAAACGCGCGAACTGTGACATCATTAAGTGAGTAGTAATTTCATGAGCCTAGGAATCTAATCAAATCATTGCAGGGCTTCTGTAATTCTTTTAATGACGGGGAAACGTAGTTTCTCGATCTGTTAGTTGAAGATTTATTTATGTAATACGGCTTGCTACAGGCTACTAGTGGCATGGAAATCCATTGGTGTTTTTTAATAAGTAATTAGGCACTAAAAGTATTAAGAAGATACTACTTAAATAATAGTTCGTAGTAGTACTTCAAACCACAATAAAGAAAATTCCTTGCTCTTAATTTTTTTATTGTTCACAAAATCACAGAACATAACAGAAAAATGCGGAAGTCGTGAAACCATATAAATTCTTAATAATTATTCTATTACGCGGAACAGAATAGCTTTAGCCTTTAAATTTATACATAGAATCATAAACAAATATATTACGAAACATGCAAGCAATTTGATCGAGTCACTGCATGCGAATCTCTTTATTCTAGGCTTTAAATCACTAAATTAAACATGAATATATAAAGAGTAATAACAAAATCGATTCAGTTGCATTCGGAAGATCGTTATCACGAATTGAATCGATTACTCGCGTGCATCGACATTGCGCTAAAGGAATCGCAACTTTTATTTAATTGCAACTTTGCGTGGATATATATTTTTGGCACAAAGAACATAGCAATACGATTTTATTTTTAATTATTGTTAATTGAATTTTTTGAATGTTAATTATGATGAGGGCCAATGAGCTGATATCACCTGCTTATAATAAACGGAAGTCATTGGTAGTTTACGATATAACATGATACCAAAAGGTTATGATACATTTTTATTGAAATTTATAAACTCAGATATATTGAGCTAATGTCCGATAATACCAACACCTGCAAATAAGGAATTTACTTTATTAAGTACTACATGACCTACTTGAGTAAAATCTATTAGAGTATCTATAAAATTATAATCTATGCATAATACTGCCTACGCACTTCCTAACTGTCTGTAAACGAAATTGAGAATATATTATGATTATGATACAAGACAAAGCACAGTAAAAATAATACCATAAAAACACCAAACATCAACTGAACAGCGTTATTAACTATGAATTTTGTTAAAGCTTATACTTAATTATAATCATTGGATAGCTAACTTAATGAATAGATAAGGATACCCATTTGGTAAAGATTAATTGTTCCCCTGAAAGGTATCCGCGTAAAGTGTTGGACAACATACATTATTCTGACAAAAATGTCAATTTATCTATACTAATATTATAAGCATTGTTTGTACACGCTCATCTCAGGAACTACTGGTCCGAATTGAAAAATTCTTTCGGTGTTAGATAGCCCATTTATCGAGGAAGGCTATAGGCAATATATCATCACGCTCAAACCAACAGGGGCGGAGCACTACGGGTAAAACCGCGGGGCACAGCTAGTTTTGCATAAATATCGAATGCCATAGCCATACAAGTTGAATGATGTGTCTTAAATGGAGAAGATAATTATAGTAATAATATTTATAAAAATTATAGTAGTAATAATAAATAATACACGCGTAATATTCGTTGATAACAATCTTCGATTCTTGATTGCAGTATGTTTTCAATACTTTCAATTATTCCATTGTTCTACCTTTAATAAAACTTTATATGATGAGTTCTTTGAATATAAATATCGCGACTGCATTCAGATGTTGATAAATTTACTTTCCCTGGTTAAGAGGAACTGTTATAATAATTTTCATAGATATACCATATTGCAATTTTTGCTTCACACATATAACATTTCTTATTTTAAGTAATCACTTTAAAAAATACATCAATAATTTATAAATTATATAGTATTACTATAGTAAATACTTACTGTAAATAAATTTAATTTTAATTTTATTACTTTCTATTACCAACAATAGCTCTTTATGCATTGAAATTTGAATACAAAATGTTTCGTAAAATAGAATATTTCTCAATTCACTTGCAATGATGATCATTGTAAAAATCAGCATACAAATCGTTTATGGAAAAAAAGGTTTTGCTTATCACGAGTTAGTAAATCGACAAAAAGTTCGTTACCCAAACATAATTAGTTTTCATCATTTTTGAACAAAAACCCTGCATTGTTGGATTTGTTCCAGCTCTGTGACGGAATGTCATCAATGTTTATAAAAAACTACAAACAAATATTGATTAAGAATCGTGATCAATTATTCGTAAATATTCAACATAATACAGAATTTTTGGTAATTTTCGGGGAATTTAAAATGTTGCTGAAAGTTTAAGTTTTCTTCTATTACCAGTTGTATAGTTTTTGTAATATCATAAAAAGACATCAACTTCATAGTAATACCAAAAAATGGGTAGGTAAGTAATGAAAAAAACCCCAAACTAATTTATAGATAGATACCTACAATTTCAATACCAAAAAGTAATCAATTAAGTATAATTTGCAAACTCCTTATTTTCTCGATAATAAAATAACACCAGCTCATCCATGTTTGAATAGCAAGGTATAATTTGACCTCGATACTACATTCCGAAGCATGGGAGCATGACGGTGGGACCTGACCTCAAAACCCAGCCCTGACCATCGACAACATTTATAATATTAGTGCACGACGCCTTATGTAAATATTCAAACTATTTGGGTGTGCCGTTGGTTTTATTAGATTGAAGAGTTGCTGATACAAATCATCTTTATTGAGAGTGTTGACGAATTTAAACTTTATCACACAAAAAAGTTAAGAATTGGGAATTTACCTAAGTTTCTGGTAACTTTCGTGGCAGTTTTCGTGGCACTTTTGAATTATGTGAAACATATTTTTGTAATTATTTTGGTTCCGAGGGCGGGGACCTGGTGATCTGTGATACCGGTTAAAACCCATTTCAGACACCAGCTCCTCCAACTCCAGCTTATTGTTTGATAATTTTTGTATGCATGTAGATTAATTTATGTGATTGGGAATTGTGAGGAGTGAGGAGAAAGTTAAACGCTAGCTACGAATTAGGTCTACCGTCGTGTCTGGGATCGCCCGCGCGCTGTTAAAAATAGCGTTTTAAACGCAGAAGATAAATAATGAAATTAACATTTTAAAGAAACTTAATACTTCATATATGATATTTATAGGGTAGATATGGCTTTAAGTGAAGTCCTGTAGATCGTTCTAGAATGATATAACAATGTCAATGCAAAGTTCGTAAACAATTAAGAAACAATACCTTTCGCTTTCCATTATGTGTATATTTTCTATTGTAAAAACTTTACTACGTCACAGATACGGATCATTGAATATACCTGAAACAAACAAAAAAGATTATTAAAAAAATTAAATACATCGAAGCATCTTATAAAAATTAATCATCCTCTACAAATATACATTTACTATACAAATAGTATATTAAATTATTAAACTAGGCTAATCCTTAGAAAACCTAATTGTTAATTTAAACTTTTGATCGCATACAAGTTCTACAACATTCTCAACTAGTTTTTCGAGCATTTTCATCGTTGACTAGTTAAAATCTGTACCATTGAATTAAAAATAGGCAGAGCAGGATTTACCAAGCCATAACAGCTACCAAGCACTTAGTCTGAGGCAATAAATCGATCGTCGGTTCGTATCTACAGCTACTTACAGCTGTAAAAAGTTGTCGAATCATTGGATGCTTGATTTATGTGACAACACTGATATCGCAGTACCGTGATATACCGGCAACACTTGTCTGCAACTGGGTTTGTATTTATTGGATATTATCAATAAATTCAGTAAAAACTATGGCTTAATATTTGTGGCGCGATTGTTGATATTATGAAAAGAAAACTTGTGTTGTTGTGTTGGTTTACTCGTCACATAAGTTAGATTTGATAAACTATACCTATACTTTTTACATTGCAAATTTAAATCAGATAAATCTATTTAGTTTAGACATTATTTACTTACCTATATGCCTTAAATACTATTAAGACGTCACAAGAGCGCAGGTACGAACGATCATTAGCTCAATAGGAATTAAAATTATACAATAGACACTACGAAATAAAGTCATAGATTTTAATTTCCTCTCACCAATTAATCAGCTACGTTCATTACGTCAAGAGAATTCACGAAAAGCTAGAGGCTATATCTTGACCCGAACACCAGTGTAGCACGTTCTTAAATAAGTTAGTTAATCTAAAATGTAAAATCATCGAATGATGTACGACTTAGCATTCGAGTAGTTAAATATAATCTTTATCCCTTATTTGGTCCGATAGGGAAAGTAATTCTGTAGTATTCGTTATTAATATCGAAATACGCGGTTTTAGATCTTGGAAGCTTCGGCTATAAATTTTAGATGTTAGATAAAGTAGAGTTTGTTATTAATGTCCTTTTTATTAATTGAGATGAGTAAGTAATGTTATTTTGCGTTTTCAGTCTGGTAAGGTATTTAGTTTTGTTACGATATCGTATTTTACACATAATACTCGTCTAATAAATGTATAATATATTATTTGTGTGAACTCAAGCACAGGAAAAACTACACAATTTGTTTCTCTACATTTTCGCATATTTCGTCCAACCATGTTTTGTTTATTCTAATTATTATCTATTTATTGTTAACGAAGTAGGTATATTTTATTATATATCTATTTTCAATACGAGAGAATATCATCAACACAACAATAGATAATCTGTGCATTTTAAATGACCACAGATAATCTAAGCAAGCGCAAAACAGTGGATTGTAAAACAGGTGGAAATAGTATTCATTGTTACACCTTCCCATGGACTGAGTAACCCCGTGGGAAGATATGTTGTAACTGCAAATAAACAACTAAATACTTCTTGTTGAATTGCTTAAATTTTTAAAATGAGAGAAATATTTACAAATAGACATATCATTGTTATTAATCATCTAAATGAATTAAAGACTCTAGCATTGTTTATTACAGAGTAATAGATATATTATAATAAGATTATTATTAATTACCATATCATATAATAGGTACATCGTAACATACATGTGATATAAACGTACATAATAAATTATTATGACTATCGAAATATAACAAAATTACAAGGACTACTCTCATCAGCTCATTAAAAAATAATTTAAAAATCTGATTACGGTCCTATCGTTGTAATACACTTAAGAAATACTTGCCAATGGACCTAATATATTTCTTCATCTAGATGACTATCTATATTGTAGGTCAGATGCCAAATATTTTGAAATAGATGTATCAACGATTAATCATTTACAATTGCTTCTGATTGTAAAAAACCTAGCGTTGTTTGTTTAATGTCGAAATCTATTAAACAATATCTACAGTAATATAAACGATAAACTAATTGCTTTATAGATCTTGTTAAAGTACATAAATAATTAACTGAACGTTAATGTTTGCATTGCGTAGTTTTAACTCGAACAAACAAGATACTTATTAGCAAATGTGCTTTTGTCTACTTTGTAAAAACATTACTTCATTTATTTATTAAATTAGATTAAATGTCTCATAATGTCTAGATTTTGTTATAAAGTTGACGATATGTGCAAACGTAATTTTATATTATATAATTGCAGCAATTTCAAACCGTAGAAAAAGTTTAATTTTGACGATTTATGTTAAGCTTTTAGTTACGAAATTGCACAAGGTATTGAATTTTGCAATTGAAGCCTTTATGCTTGTACGAAATAAGGTTGATTTTACGTTTCACTAATAAAAGTAAATTTACTATTTTCTCCAAGTAATAGCGCTTTTAATCAAAATAAACTCATCAATCAGCCTTTCAGAATTTGCGTGCAAACTTCAACGGAAAATGACTCTGTAACAACAGGATCTATATCAAATGTAGACCCTGCTGTAATGGCTTGAATTATTTCTATTATTTCCTTGTTTACATGGACATATTATGAAAATTATACTATACTGAGACGACGGAAAATTGCTTTTTAGGTACACTTAACTTTTTGGAAACGAAAATATTAACATCTATTTCAAGATAAATAATATATGAATTATAAAAATAATTGCTTTATAAAACAGAAAGAAATACATTTAACAAACTTTTAATAGGAGTCAACGACCATATTAAAATACCTCTACGATCACATTTAAACAATAACATACGGAATGTCTACAAAGATAAATAACGGGGATTTCAGTAAAAAACGACGCAAAAACTTTGCTATTGTTCACATACCGCTATTCTTTGTTACGCTAAAACACGTAACGAATAAAGGTCAAAATTAATAATATGATTAGTGAGGTAGAAAGCTTTTGGTTCAAGCGCGGATAGTTGGAGAGTGTAAATTAATTTTTAATTACATATTTGAGACTATTAATTACAGACAAACAATGGATAGTGTGAAATTTTAAACGTGATATGTTTAAAACGTTTTTGACGTGAACTTTTGGAAAATTGAAGCATAAAAAATTGTGTTGAGAATAGCGCGTTGCACATTTATAAGAGATGAAATAATCATTTTTTACTTATGAAATGTTTGCTGTCCAAATTATAATTAAATTTACATCCTTTATAGAACCGCAACTGGCCAGCGTGGTAGCCCTCATAGGAGGCCCGTATCCCAGCAGTGGGAACGTATACGGGCTGATGATGATGATAGAACAATGTGTTATAACAATTTCTTCCAACTTTTACCTCTTGCTAGTTAACTTTACTACAAACATACTAGTAAAGTACTTACAGTCTATTACGATCGTCTATTTAAATCTTGAAACTCCATATATAATTATAGACCTAGGTTAGTAATTACAGCGTATCGCGAGGCTAAGAGGTGCGAGGTCGTATGTCATGTACAGTCAGAAGCATGGATTCACTTTTTGATATAGGTTTCTGGCGCTTCAGGTAATTAATTTCCTAGTTAGAGGTTAAGTATCGATTAAAAACTGTTTTGACTGTAGTAATTATTATTACATAAAGTTGATATTAAATTATTGGAGAATCGACTCCTGAGGTCACGTTTTAAATAGAAATGATTATGTCAGACGACTCATACAAAAGTTATTTCGTATTAGATAAAAAGTAATATTACAAAAAATATTGTTTTAATTTGATATCTTAGTAACTCAATGGTAATTAATTATTACTCCGAATAAAAAATAGGCAACCATCTGTATATGCAAACATAACCCGGATAAAAATAAAAGCTAGGTGAGTTGTCAATAATTATAATCGCCTTATTCATAAAGCATAATATACTAAAAGCACAGCTAAAAGTACACCTAACTACGATACAATTATCAAAGAACAAATAGTAATGTCTCTCTATATTTCCTGTAACAGAATCGAACTTCATTGAACGGTTCCAAACAAATAAAACTAAATAGGCGATACATTGTCTGCATCTAACTGGGCTCCGTAACAAATATATTGGAACCGTTTCAAACAAACTTCCAAGTTACACGAAATTGCTGTTCAATAGAGACATTAAACTTCGAAAAGCGGAATGTTCTATATTTTAGTTCATTTTAACTTTAACTACTATATCTACGTTCAAACGATCAAAGTTGATTTTTGTAAGGAAATCGTTCTATCAGTGCCAAATATTTTTTAGATACTAGTCTAATTAACATGCACTTCTTACATTTAAATTTATTTTAAATTACATTACGTAAATGACAAACTTTACGTGTTTACTTTATCTACAAATATTAAATCCACTGCCTCAAAATATTACAATAATAAACATAACTTTTGACTGCGTAAAAAGCACAGATTCAAGCGCGCTGCAATTGCAAGCAAAATAAAACAAACTCACAACAATATTACTTCTAAATACCAAAACAAAGAATCCGCGTTCATCGAATCATTCAATACACAGATCGGAATATTGTATGAACGTAATTGAATACGCGTAGAAACAGAACACTATTATTATAGAGGGAACTGCTGACACGGAAATAAGGTGACAACTGACCACAACATCTCTTCCTCGTTACGTTCTGTTATTGATATATTATGGATCTATTTTGTGCCATGGAACCCTTAAATGTATCCTAATTTTTGTTGCCAAATATATTTTTATTCTAAGTAATTATTTTTTGTCTCCAAACAGGACTATTTGTCGTTGAGATCTGAGATTGTTTAACGATTTAACGATTGTTTTACGAAAGAGTTTAGTAGTTCTAAATTTAAAACTTATATAAAAAATGTACTTGTCCAGAGAGCCTATTACAGTATTAAGGAATATATGGAAGATAAAAACCCATGGAACCCTCCATCGCGTAAAAACCACAGGACAGTTCTTTGGCATATTATGATAATATATTATGATATTACATATTTAATTTGTAAAATTGTAAATCTGATATGATTAAAAAGAGCAACTATGGAGTTTCTTGCCGATTCTTCTCCGTAGATACTGCTTTCCGAATCGGTGGTAAATGTTAAAAATATATGTACTTAATGACGTTTCAAAAGTGCTTCTAGAAGAAGTCTAATTGAATAAATAAATGTTTGAGTTTGAGTTTGAGTTTGATTAATGAATTTTCAATCAATTCATAAAAAGTTGACACGAATGAATTAAACAGGTATATGATTATAAAATTTAAATTTTTAACCGCCAAATGTACTAAAATAGAATTCATACGAATAAAAAAAGAACCAGCTTCATGATGTAAAAACGGTGTTAGGTCATCGTTTATTTTATACTCGTATTATCTGCTATTAGGTAAATTGTAAATCAATGACTTATGGATGATCAAAAACATCGTAAAGTTATTACCTAGTACGTTTGGATGTTTTTTTGCATGACATTTGATAGTTAATAATTTTTATCGTTTGAACTGCAATAATGAAGCATATTCTCTCTATTGGAAAGCATTTATACATTATAGTTGTTCTAAAAATAATAATGTAATGCACTAATTAAACCAAACATGTAACCACCACTTCCAAGAAACATTATTATATAAATCCAAAAAGTAAAGCCATTTCTCCTTTATCCAATCAAATGGGAGCATGTACACTAAATAACAATTGCAAATAACATCAACGTATATCTAGGAGATAATTAGTGCGATAAAAGTAATTTATTATTTATTACACTTGCCGATCGTGACTGAAGGCTTTCTATTCGGCAGTTGAACGAGCCTGTCCCCAATTATAAATTAAATTTCTCGAATTTTTGACAATAGCTTGAATTAGGGGAGATTTAAAATGTAAAGATTCGGCAGTTGAACGAGCCTGTCCCCAATTTATATTATTATCATTAAACTTTTGAATTTTGTCAATAACTAGTTTTTCTCTAGAGTCAGAAGTTTCAAATGTGAGTATAAAGTCGGATAGTGAAAATCACTGAACTGAAATTAGTGTATTTATTGAATACCTACCAATTTCGAACCTGACTGTTGAGCTTTCCAGGAATATACATTATTTTAAATCTCCTTTACCTACCAAGGCAACTTTCTTATTATATCGCAACTAACTTTTCCTTATTTCTTTATTTCAAAACTTAATAATTGATTTATATTATAATATATATTTATATTATATATTATTTATATTTATATTATA
>CAJQZM010035416.1:22994-39860 GCA_907164665.1 Colias nastes
TTTCATTCGCGCTTCCAATTTCGCCAACTCCATAACAATTGGCAAAAACTTGATCAGCATACCATAAAAATTGATTTTCTGAAATATATGTCATCACATTGTCTATTTCTGAACCATGGTTCTTTATAAAAAGCCGATGATATTCAAGGCAACATTCGCAACGCTTTCATTCTCAACCGCACAGTGCGTACATCCCATTCACGCGTTATAAGTACAATCTAATCGTTAGAGAAATGGGTGCTTGTATTTGTAATAAGCATCATTATTGTGTTATCTAATAGATACGGACGGAAATTATATTGATTGATTTATATCGAGACAAGCTATAGGCTAATTGAGTTACGTGTCTAATGTCTTAGTTAAATGATACGTAAGAACTAGGCCTTGATGATTGCGTGCGTATTATGTTTAAGTAATCTTGTAATCTATTTATTTTAATGTTACATTTATATGGCAGCCCGTAAGCCTTTATTAAGCGGTTATAATCTTGGGAAAGAAATGTATGAAGAAAGTGTTCTCTACGATGTAGATACTTATACAAATTGTGTTTTAAATTGAATTTAGGGTAGTAGGTTCTCATAAATATCAGCTAAGTGTATAATAGTATTTAGTGCGGTACCTGCGTATTCTTTTAACTTATTAGGTACCTTCTTATAATCCTAAAGGTAAAGATTAGACACACGACTAACAGTGTTCACAGGAACTGCACATGGCTGAGAACATCAGGGGATTTTCAACAGCGCCTTTTTACGTGTCTCCGGGATACCATGCTAGGGTCAGCTTTACCAATAATCACTATATTTAATTTAAACGTCAAGTTAATTATAATTATAAATTTATTCTCGCTGAAAATTAACAAATATAAAAATAGTTTTCAGGCCTGAAACCTCAACATTTTAAGTATAAACCGCAGCAACAGACAGGTAACATAAAATAAAAGTGCCATTACTTATAAATATTTTCCGTATTTTTAACTTTTTACACAATAGCAGCTGAAACCGTGGATCAATGTAGATTAAAATGTCATTTTGATGGTCCATAGTGGAGTAGGTACTAAAATTTATGGCTTAATAAAAAATTGCATCAGGCGGCAAAGGTGATTTGCATTTTTATTGCATACTAAATTCTATATATAACTGGTAAGTTTATTATTTTATTATTAAAGTCTGCAGTTATCCGTTTCAGTTTTTCAAGTGACAATGGACAGAGTCGACAAACACAGGTTACCTACCTATATTTTTATAATAGTACCTAAGTATTTATGAAAAATCACTTTTTATTACTCACGTTTTTCATAAAGATATTTTCTAAGTTTTTATGTTCAAAACAAGACTATATTGCCACATAATATTTGCTTATTTCTGTAGTTCGCTAATAAAGGTAATAACGTAAGTATAGTGATTTATAAACTTTCGGATTCAAACCATTAAAAAGAGCTTAACTCATATACAATAAAAATCCACTCATTTATCTAATACAGTTTGTATTGAGAAGAATTACTGCTCATAAATCATCGCACCATTTATTTTAATTCATCCATTGCAAATTCGCTACAGTTTCACGAAAAAGATTCACACGACCGATTTATTTAACACCCTCATTACTATAGAAAGGGCTTATTTACGTAACCGGTTAATACGTTTTCTATTATCGTTGTTGAAATAAATGAAGCTAAATCGATAACGACCCGTATAATAGGCGCGTGTGAGAGCTCAAGCCACTTGTCAGTAACTTAACACGCGCTTTGTAAAAACCAACTCTAACTGTTTATGCTAAAGTCGAATTTGCATTACACAATTTGGGATTCGTCAAGTGATGTTTGAATCGGGACCGGAAGAGTTGCAATAAAAACATTTTACAATCGATTTAATTCTACGTCCCGCCCAATCGAAAGCCCTTTAACGTCTCCATCATGTCCTTAGGGCATATCGATTTGATAATTGGCGATTATATCTCGATTTACGTAATCGATTCTAAACGATACTATTTATGACCATAATCGGGTAAGTTACGTGTTAGAAATGATTTAATATGTATGTATTATGAGTTTAACATGGATTTAATAGAGATTATAATCTCAACGGGATAAACACGTAATAGAAGTACCTACGTACTTACATCCTCTCACTTCTTACACTACCTAAGTACCTCACTTGTAATAGGAAAAGCTTATTTATTTATTTTCTCATAAATGATAGAGGCTTATTTTTTATTCAGGTTCCTCAGTGCAGTTAGTTTAATAGCATCTATGTATTGAAACAACTAAATTGAGTTATCATTTTGAAAAAAATCCACTTTCAGATAAATGGAATTCAATAAAACGAATTGGCAAAAATATAATTGCTAATTATAATTGGTAGAACATTTTGCACCTAATGGCAGTCTAAAACTCTTAACGATTATAAAACGTATTTCCTTATGCCATTTAAATTCAAAACAAGCACTAAATTCTCACATAAAAATCGAATGGAAAGCGATAACATTTCTAGATCGTCGCCGATTGATATCGACTCGCTCACAATAGCATATTATACATGGCTCACTTATTCAAAACGATTACAAATTAAACTGCACAATAACGTATCGAGCTTTCATTCGATTACAATCGTTTCGTATAATCGAATAAATATATCGATAAAAGAAATTATAAAAAATTGTACGTGGGAAGGTTATGAATGGTGTTGATCTTTTATCAATAACTGATACAAATCAATTTCTATTTTATCTATTATTTTAGCTATAGATAACAGGAGATCGATGATGTAGGAAGGTAACAGATAGCATTTATCATTTTATCAGAATGTTTTGTTTGATAATTTTATATATAGAAATGATACATCATATGATGTCAAATTTTTCTAAATAAATTTACTCTTGTTTTCATAGAGATAATATGTACTACGTACTAGAGTGGCTATTCCAAACAAAAACATTGCGCGCGGCCGATGTGGTGGGGTACGTGTGGAACGAGCGGGGCGTGGCTTCAAGTTCAAAGATTAAGCAATGCGTGCAGATGCGACACATTGTGCAATCTGTTTACTCGGTACTATCTGGTAGTACTGATACTAGGGAATTAATAAAAAGAGGATTTTATATTAAACTATGTATTTTAATTTCCTTTAAATAATATCAATTTAGTAAGCTTTTGTCGTTTTGTGTAGTAATCAATAGTTTTATCAGTTTTTGCTTCATGATGTAATCGAATTTTGGAGTATTGGTTTATAATAGCCCTAATTAAATGGATACGATGATTCAATGTTGATGGCGTTTACGTATAAGAAACTCACATTTTGAAAAATCTCAAGTGAGATTCGGGGATGGGGGAGGGGGTTGAATAAAATCTCACGACATCTCACCAGGGGGGAGGGGGGGGCAGAAAATTTAAAAAAAAAACACCTCACGTAATTTATGGACGCCCCCTTACTCGATCACAATTTTTGTAACGAATGTGAAAGACGAAACAATAAAACACGCAAAGCGGCTTTTACTATAAACGGAACTACATTTAAAAATATACTTTATTTATTGAGTTATAAGGTTGCTTCCATTCTGTTTATTTACATTCTCAAAAACATCAATCGCGGCAGAGGCGTCTTGCGACAAAGGCGGCTTGTGTCAAAGGCCTCGGCGATATCATTTAACAACATAATATGTACTTTAGGCAAACTTGTATTAAGGTCTATTTTACTTTCTTATTAGTCCATTTGACAAGGATATTGGGTAAGATACCTATTGGAATAATTTTATTATTATGTATGTACTTATTAAATCCGCGAATAAAAAAAATTTTTAGTCGCGAATATAGAAATTGGGTCGCATTTTTTTAATCCGCGAATAGTGAAAACGCGAATAAAGGAAGCGCGATTAAGGAACTTTTACTGTATTAGTTTCTGTGAATGTTGTGTTTATTTGTAATTGTTGTGCATAATAATTTATAAATCCTATTGGAACAACTGTTGATGAACCTTTTTTTAATAAATAAAAATAGGTAAATAAATAAATATTACTTAATATAACCTACCGTTTTACTTTGCGTAGTCGGGTAAAAGTATAAATATTTAGGTACCTACTACACCACGGTAATCTTTCCTAGTATATATTGTATATTCATAGTTAAAAAATCCAGTTACATTTTTTTAACAGACTCATCGATAGTGTCACGTCTGTGCTGTTAGTCTATGAAAAATGGCGCGAAACGCAGAACGCGTGGTGATTTTTCGCAAAATGATAACAATATTAGTAAAATGCATGACTTACTCATAATAAGGAAACTTACTGGTGAAAAGTCACTCCTCGGGCTTTGTTTGTATTATAGGAACTGTTAAAACAATATCTTAGCACACACGAAGGCATTTTGAACAGAGCAATAACACGTGTTGACGCGGCAAGCGGGGGGCACAGACCGGCACAGACTAAATGAGACTTGTGACTTTTGCCTCTAGCTCGTGTTAAAGAGAGTGTAGTAGCGATGGCCTCTCTAGTACGTAGTACATATTATCTCTATGCTTGTTTTCAGTTTTATTATTGGCAATGAAAAGCTCTTTCCTCATTAGGTATATCTATAAAAAAACTATAAAACCACTATGCAAATCTTTGCTCATAGCAACGTTTTTGAGGTCAGTTGAATTAATATTACAGCCGTTTAAGTAAACAAACTATTGCATCAAATAAACATCAACAAAAAAGTGTGCTCCGTAAACATATAATAAAGACCAATTGACCCAGCACGTCAATGTTGATAAAGTGGCTCTTCAAATGTTCCAAAGCGTTTCGAAATCATAAGACATTCTATAATCTGCCAGATCTTTAGCACAAAAGAACAAAGCGACTTTGCAATCGCAAAACAAACATACAAAATGTTAAAATAACACGCGCCACTCTGGTCTTTGAGTGCTATAAAAACAAACCACTAAATGTGGGTGATGTTTGGTTTACGAAACAGAGCTTTTTATGGGCGGGGTTGTGGGGCCTTAATAACATTAACGCAGGTTGGTTTTACATTAAAGCTAGTCACAAGATTAAAAGATGATGTAATGTGTAATTTTATTTTCATTATAATCAACTCTACTCCATTGAATATTTTCTTCATTCAAAAATGTCAAATTAAAAAAAACACATTAATATTAAATAAGCTCCTAAGTAAGAGCTCGAAGACGAGTATATTGAGATCTTTTAAGATAAATATGAAATATCTTCAGCAATTGCTGTCAACGAAGACAGATAAATTAAAGAAACGGTACGATTGAGGAAAATGTGCGTGTGATAGATATTACGCAGTGCTAAAACAATGGATCAACATATATGTATAAAGAGTATACCCTTTTTCAAATTAACACAATACTATAAAACCTTATCTACCACGTATCGTAATACCAAGAAAATACCTGCCTTATTCGTAGGTACATTTTCTGATGGATAATTAGTAAAAAGTGGAGACAAGATGAAAAAATCAGCTTTTAATAGAGCTGCTTTTATCAAATTTATATAATTATATATTTCTTTAAGTCGTTTTCATAATAAAGGAACATTCACATTGAAATTTGGAAATTATTACTCAAATCTTATTCTATCCTGATTTATTATAAGAGTATGTTGTGATACTATCAAATCCGCATATAATTTGCAAAGCATGAAACAAAAGCGCTGATTCATTGTCACCAGCGGGCGCCGACTGTGACTGTTTGTCGACAAAGCTCACTATTTCATTCGTTGTTTCGATATGACTATAAATGATGACTTTTGTTCAGACTTGAATCATTGTCTAACACTTGGATGGAGTATGATATACTGTTATGTTATTTCGATTTCAACACAAGGCTTGCATCTACTTGGGTTAATTCACAATTGTTTACCGTTTGGTTGATTAAAAAAGGAATATTGAAGTCGAAAAGCAATATCTTTAGTTCCAATCAAATTTAATAAACTACGCCTTGATACTGTGTGAGACTATAGTAGATACCTACAGGCGCGGTCCCAGGG
Source organism: Colias nastes (assembly GCA_907164665.1). NCBI lineage: Eukaryota > Metazoa > Arthropoda > Insecta > Lepidoptera > Pieridae > Colias > Colias nastes. The sequence goes on from CAJQZM010035416.1 coordinate 28,974, forward strand.
GGGTGGTCACGGGGGACATGACCCCCCCAAAATCGTACTCGATAAAATAGAAAAAAATTCATATACTGTACAAAATATAAAAAAAAACTGGCCAAGTGCGAATCGGAGTCACTCCCACACCTAAAGTTCCATTTACACCTGTCTTTAATCCCTTGCGAATGTCGAAAATTGCGAAATTTTGCAACATAAACAGCTGTAAAACTTTAGATTGCGTTGGCTTATAAGTTTGATTTTTTCACAGCTTCAATGTAGATTTAATTAATCAATAAAAATTACAGTCTGATAAATCCACGCGTTCTTTAAATGATATAAAAAAATATCCTTAATAATTTTAAAGTTTGTCCATGTCTGTCAAGATCCCTTTTCTGAGAAACGCGTAGAGGTATCAAGGTGAAATTTATATCGAATACTTAAATCTACGGTCTCTTCAAGTTGTGAAAAAATCAAACTTATAAGCCAACGCAATCAAAAGATACTGCCGTTTATGCTGCAAATTACCGAAAATTTCGACATTCGCATGGGAATCAAAACCTACATTGTGCTTCCTGTTAAGAGGCCGTATCGATTTTAAGAGTGATTTTGACTTGTTTCTTTAATTCTTTAGGAGCTCGTTTAAAAAAACTAACTACTATGTTATATGAAAGTAATGGTATAATTTAAAATTCTCTAGAATATTCGATTATATAGATCTGCCGTAACAACGTTTGCGCTCCCGTATATAATCGAAAATTCTAGAGAACTTTAAATTATTCCATTTCTTTCATAAAACATATAATATGTATTTTTTGTATTGCAAATTTTTAAGCATTAACCTATCATTTAGTGTGTATTTTTTATTTTTTTTTAACTCTGTTGTAAGAACTAGAAATTCGACGCCATATACGCATAAAATTTCATCAAAGTAAGGCTATTTTAACTTAGATGTTCTTTGAATTTTTCAATAAAAGTACATAAATTGCCTCGAACATATTTTAGGATGTCTCAGTGTCTTTACTGTAGTATATTTTATAAAAAAAAACTTCTTCTATTAAATTCCGTGTAAAATACAAAGACACGAACGTCCCGCATGGAAAAAATTGAAACACGCCTTAGGTTATTGGCTATTAAACAAACTGGACAATGAATATCAATAAATTGTCTCGAACGTATTTTAGATATTGAATGAATCTTTAATTTAAGATATCATCACACATTGTTACTAATTTAGTTTTGTTAAACGAGCGTCTAAAGAATTACAGAAACAAGTAAAAATCACTCTAAAATCGATAAGGACTCTTAATGCAGAGTCTTGAAATTTATAAAACAGATAAAGGAAAAATTGCAAAAAGTAGGTTTGTTCGGAGCCTTCGGTGCGCGAGTCCGACTCGCATTTGGCCGGTTTTTTTTTTATATAAAAAAAGTAAAAAAATGTATAGAAATTATCTCAAGTTTTTGCTTATAACTTCTATTGAATACGATTTTGACGAGTACGATTGGTGGTGGTGTTGCATACGTGTCCAGCCACGTGACCCCCCCCCAAATGTAAGGCTGGGACCGCGCCTGGATACCTATGCATACTTAATGGATATATTTAATCTATCAAATGCTTCAAATCTTCAATTTACAAGAAGCAAATATTCACATAAATAGAACACAAAATATTATTTAAATTGGCACGGTTTCATCTGAATTTATTTGAGCCTTCCTCGATACATGGACGAGTCGACCAATTTTTTTTTTTAAATGCGAACCATTTGTGCCTGAAAAAAGCTCAATCAACCAAAGAAACGAATCATAATATAGATTTAATTACCATTTATAGTAAAATGTTCTCAATCTAAACCCCGCAAGTGTGAAATAAGTTCAGTCCGATATTTCATTCAGTCTGCGGGGGAAATTACGAAGCGTCTGACAAAGATAGCTTTCAGCAAACAAAAGCTCGCGTCCCATTGTTTGGCGAGTTGGAATATAACGAACCATTCAAATTTATTTAAACGATTTTTGTAAAGGCTCTTTAATTTACGCTTATACGTGTTCTGATAGTGAGCGCTAATTATTCTCTTTGTGAGGTTTTGTGGATGCAGGTCAGTACAATAAAATAGGCATAATATTTTGAATGTTAATAGGTGTTGTTTTAAAACGTTATACATAAAAATGGTGCATCTTTTACTATCACATAATATGTAATAGTGTCAATTCTATCATAACTCTTATTAGCGTACAGAGCTTGGAAGAATTAATAGACATTAAAGCCTACACCTAGATCTAATCCAGATCGAAAATGGGCTAACATTCACTTATTGTAATTCCTTATAATTAAAGTATCACCGGTTGTTAGTTATACCATACGTCATTTCATAAACACAATAGTTAATTTACGACTCCACTGAATATATAATTCTAATAATTGTATAGAAATAATCCATTACATGCACCCTTAAGCTTTCTCAACCGAACCCAATGATACAATAAATCAAGCATTCGTAGAAAATCTCGCCTCACCTTTAAAATTAATAAGATTAACGTTCCTGAACCATTAGGCACGTGCAATACATGTATTTACATCACAGTACATACATCATATAATTAAACAATACTATAGAGATTTGCTAAAGGCGAGAAACCTTTAACCCGATGATTCTTTACTTTCTACGCGGTAGCTTTATTACAAGCACGTAGGTAATGATAGCATAATGGTATATTTCACTTTGTTAATACAATAAATACGGGTTTTCATAAATACAAACTGGATGCAATTTCTAATCGCGTGTATTCTATATTGTTTATTTTCAAAAGAAAAGTGGCCATATTCTACGATGGATAAAAATGCTCGCTAATTCAAATATTTATTTTAAATAACTATTCTTTATGAATACTCAAAATAAAGAAAATAAAGAACCCTTTGTGAAGCGTGAATGTGGAAGAGCAAATCAAGTCCATACATAATTTTGTAAAATATTATAAGGAAAAATAGATTTTTATATTATTTAGACCTGTTAACATAAGAAAATTTATTTACAATGACGAGCATGGCGCCAGTAATCCTTTCGACATGACCTTAAATACTGTATTAAATACAAACGATATTAAATCTCGGTATAACTCAAACAGTATCCTTTAATGTGCGATCAATGGACAATTCTGCAGTGGTCAAATAACCTCAAAGGAATTACACTCGAAATTGAATCCAATTCCCATGCGTTAAAGTTAAAATTAATTTAATTGTTGAAGGTGTTGAAATGTGCAAACATTGTAGCGACTGACCGCCGCTCTCAAATTGCGTCCATGCCCTTAATTTAATAGTGTAATTTATAACAGATGTACTAATTTACTAATACATGTACAATAAGGTCGAAATTAAATTAATTGTTGAATTATACGCGTAAATAGGATATAGGAAAAGCATTTCTGCTACTTTCATCCTCTTATTTACTTTTCATTTTCCTTATTAAAATTTCAAATCAATGTAAAAATTTGTCCTGAGCAACATTGATTAAAAAGAAATAAACACTTTCTTATGAGAACTACATGTAGATTTTAAACAAGGTCTTTCTGAGATAATCTTGTATTGAGTTTGATTGTGGATATGATTGATTCACTTTTCTCAGCTACTAAAGCTTTCAATTAAAGGAATTTTTTCAAAGAAAATGGAAACGTAAATTTAAATGTACATTACTAAAACCTAAAACTCTTACGCAACGTAAATTTGAGTATTAGTTAGTATTGAAATAATACTAACTAGGCCGATCCACTCGTGATATATTTAGCCCATATAAGGGCCTAGCGCAATGTATTTCTTATATTAGCATGCATTTTAATTGATTTTAATAGTAGACTAGTAGTGCAATCGAGTTCAAGTATCACTTCAGATGTATTGCGATCATCAATCAGTGTAAATGCTATTTCATAAGTCTATTATTTATTGTTATTTTGAATCTATTTTTGTTTTATAGCTCATTTGATTTTGTACGACTTTATTTAAAAACTATTTGATACTATACCTATGTTAAAACTCTTGTCAGGATTTCAAGGGTGAGCACCTTAACCGAGGTAGGTATATTTTTTATCCTATCTTACTTCTTTTTCTTCTTTGCGTGGTACAAATTTATATCATACCACGCAAATGCTTGTCTAAGATATGATTTTTATTCAGCATTTAAATAATCGAGATAATCCATAGCAAAAAGCTAGCTAGCAAAGCGACGTTAGATATGTAGAGTATCATTTCGGTTTTGGACATACTTAGATGAAGATTATCCGACGTTATGAACACGAAACCTAGTTCCATAAACTATCATTAGTCTCACCAGCGCCATTTCAGTTCTTATAATAGGTAATAATAGTGCTTCGTAATAGTGCTTCAATGCAAATTAAAAACAAAACGGTTATTCAGTATGTAAAAAAATCGCCTAATAAAATATTTTTCGTATATAATCTTATTACATTGCCGAATATGTTGCTGCTTGCTTGAAAGCTATTAAAAATATAAAATCGCTTCCGCTTATGACTGAATACTGTACCTGGAACAGCAGATATCCAGAGTCGTACATCCAGAAGTCATCTGGCGCGTTGCCCGGCTTGGTGAGGTGGATGGCAAGGCAACGCTGCAAGATCAGCTGGCAGCGCTGCCCGCCCGCTCCGCGCCCGCTCATGCCTTACACGGGCGGCGGCATGCTCTGTAACAATGATTATTTCATTAATAATTATTGAAATTTATTTTTAATGACATAAAATACCCTGAGAATAAAAAATGCATACATCTCTCCTAACTACATTCGTATTCGTATGTAAGTTTTACCTCAAATATTACATGAAATACAACCGGGGCAATCGTGTAGTTCTGAACATTTGTTCAACTGTTGACAAAGTACTATATCACACCAATATAGTAAACGACAGTAAAATTATCAAAAGAATAGAGGTAGGTAAATAGAATTTGCTACTGCTTTCCCTGTTATATTTAACTGTATATTCAATATTGTGTTATATTTAATGATACGTAAATACGAATATTACATAACAAAAAGGAGACATTACCACCAACCCTAATGTTGATTTCCAACTCCGATATCCCTACATCCATGTAGGCGTATATTTATTATTTCATTTGTCACAATACTCCATAAAGTGAACAATATTCAATAATGGTGTTATGCAATAAACGGGCCGTATCTGTAATCATGGCTATCGATACGGTACTGTAAATAGAACGATTTTACTATTGAACCCTGGACAATTAGCGTATTTATGTTAAGGAGACCTTGGGGAAACATTTTAGGAATCAAATGCGTTTTATGACATAAATATACAGTACCCATACATAGGTATCCTAATAGATAGATCCGATAGAGGAAAATATTTAAAACAACTTTCGTGTTCTTCGTATTGAAAATAAACAGAAGGGTAAAGTTTAACATTAAAATATCGTACATATAGGTAACTAGCTTTCCACCCGCAGCTTCGCCCGCGCAGTCAAAGAAAAACCCGTATAGTTCCCGTTCCCGTGGGATTTCCGGGATAAAACCTATACTATTTCCCGGGATAAAAAGTAGCCTATGTCCTTTCTCGGGTATCAAAATATCTCTATACCAAATTTCATGCAAATTTGTTAAGTAGTTAAGGCGTGATTGAGTAACAGACAGACAGACAGAGTTACTTTCGCATTTATAATATTAGTATGGATCTTAACGGCTATAAAGTTAATGAGTTAATAAAAATTATGTTCAATTGTACTATGTATATCGAATAAAATACTATAGGCTGTCTAAGCCATCTCTTTCAATAGACATCATATAAAATAGGTGATCAAAATAACTATGAAAATATTAGAACTCACAAAAACTTACAAGAAAAAAAGTTTGAAAAATTATTTCCTCCACAAAGCACGTAGCTAGTTTTGGCGTTGAAAATAGAGCTAACAAATGATTCCACAAGACAAGCAATGTTCTTGCTTCTAGAGGCACTTGTCTGAGTGCAAGACGCAAGGTGCAAACGTGACACTCGACTATTTGTCTTGTGTTTTTAGACTTGAGCGTTGAAAACATTTGATGTTATACACTTTTTTGCTTTAGAATATTTTAGAGACAATGATAAGACTATTTCTATTAAAAATTACTGAATCTTCTTGTGTGTTTGTTTATTTTTTCTAAATAACAAACGAACTATTTCCAACTAATAAGTAATTAAATGTTTTATTTATTAAATTTAATTATACTAAACTTTCAAAGTTATTTTAAATATAATGTTAATAGTAGAGTCGCTTCAACTCAAATATATAAAGCCCTTGAACTGCAAAATTTCTAAAGCATCAATAACTTTACTTTGTCCTTTCACGCATATAATTTGCATAAAATTACATTTTAACTCAATAATAGGCTATAAAGAGCAGTCAAATTTCATGGAAATATTGACTGCATAAAGATAAAGATTGCTGGCGGCACTTTGTGGAATTTGTAAGATCTTGTTAACGTATAAAATAGAGCATAAATTTGAAATCTATCGGTTCATTTTAATATAATAATCATATATTTTAACATAAAGAGTAAGGGCAGGAAATTCATGCCTTTAGAATAAATGTTACAAATAAATATGTTTACTCTACAGTTACTTCGAGCATAAATTAGCTTAGATTTTAAGTACCTATGTATTAATTATTATTTTAATTTAATTAGAATCGTAAATACAACACAGAACAATAATTGATTGTTTGTATTTTATGATTGCCCGAAATAATTGAATAACAAATGTTTTTCTTAATTACTAAAATAAGAAATTACTTATAAAAAGAAATGTGGGTTTCAAACCCACGCTTCACCTACCTACTATTGTAGTTTTATGGTAAAACGTTTTAGGTTTACGAGATAATTTATAGTCTAACAGTTATTTTAACAAGTTTTCTATCAATTCATATAAAAAATTATAGTTAACAGAACCGATCATAAAATCTAGTGATTAATTCGCTACGCCCCTACAAACGATATAAACCGATGGAAAGGCTAATTGTTTAAACAGTAGCAAAGCATCGATCGATCTAGTTAACAGAATAACCACAGAATTATATTTAGCAATATTTTGTGTGTAATTAGCAACCTAACAAGGAAACGATTTAGCGTAAACTAATACCAATAATGCCAAATATGCCAATAAAATTGTATTTATATTAAGAATTGTAGCGGAAGCTTGAATAATTATATAAAGAGACATAATTCCAAGTGTCTCTGGTAACAGCTTTTATACTCATTTCCATAATCGGAAACTTTACTGCACCTAGTGTTTCGTTGTGTATTTCTATTTGATCCAATTTACACCTAATGTTTTTTGGAATAGATCCTACATTTGCATGCAGTATTTTATCAAAAGCTATGCAAGACAGTGGAGAGGGTTAACTAGTGAACGCGCCAACTTAGCACAATGCCGTTTGATGTTATGTAATGTTTGTTGATTTACTCGGCTCCCAGAGAATGTGCTTCAATTAGAGATATATTCAGAATTTGTCATTTAACTTAAGGAAATACATGTTGCAATTGTAAACCTTGATAAACAGTAAACACATAGTAAATATAGCTGTTGCGTAAATGGCGATACCATGCGATATTTGTTTCAATTAGCGGTAAATACCTATATAGAATTCATGTAAAAACACACGCAAAAATACGTATGAAATATTTTATACTTTTATGGGATTTCAAACTAATTACAAAATACAGAAATAATGCGGAAGAACACTTACCAATTAACTAGATATACCTAATATTGCATTATTCAGTATTAAATTGCCCATGTTAGGTATTTTTCAAGATTTCCTGATACTTGGAAATAATATAAAATACATTTGTTATGAGTGTGCATGCATATAAGCACGAAACAAGCTACTTTGTAAACTGGTAAACTGGTTTTAAATTAGCAATTGTTGTATTATTCCTAGTACCTACCTACATATCTCAATAACCACATTTTATTCAAATCATACTTTTTATAGCACCAGTTGTCTTATTAACTTTATTGATATCGATTAAAATGATTTCAAAAGAAATTTAAATAAACAATATCCAATTGTTTTTATGAATATGAAATTCTAATAAATCTGAAATCACAAAGATATTACAGATTTTCTAACAATAAAATTGGCAAGAAATCTCGTTCCATCCCAAAGCCATAAAATTCGAGTCTCAAAAGCAGGAGACTTGAACTTAATCAATCCAAAGAATAATAGACAGATATGTCGTCTGCTATACCAGAATTTTACATTAGTTAATTTGATGACTTTTCAGATATTTATAATCTTATATAGAGCTTTAATCTGACCTCTATCAGATATTATATCGCAATAGCATAACATGAGTTGCCAAAAAATAAATCTCCAAAATCAGTTATGAAAAGCTTCGACTCGAACCTCGTTTGGCCATCAATTAAAAGCAATCGATTAATAACTATCATGTATTTGCATAGACTCTGCCAAAACTCAAGTGGAAGCCCGCAGTGGGCCAGGCAATGGTCACAACCCGTTATATTAATTTCACACACGCCATCGCGTGTTTTTGGGTATCAAAAATTACAGCACCATTTTGGGAATTAAGGCCGTGCCACACTAGCTCTATTGTCGGTCATTATAACGGCATCAACTGGTGTTGTATAACCATCACGAATGTAATGTTTTTACATCACCATCTGTAACGTCTTTACAGGAAACGCCTGTTTGTTTGCCGATACGCTTGTTAAAATGAAAGTGTTTTGTCTCACGTTTAATTCTTATAGAAAGGTTGGTATTAGCTCTTCAACGTTGGTAGAACATGAACCCCGTTAATGTTGGCAGCTCCTTCAATTTGCGAATAATTGGAAGTAAAATCTGCTCATTGTATATTCAGCTTTATGTTCTTTCATTGTATGCCTTTATCGTAGATCAAATTATTTTTGCGGCACCTTTAACATATGATTAGATTAGAATAGATATTTTATTGTAACATAAGCCAAGAAGCATTTGCTGATTCGGGTTTTAAAATAAATCTGGCTTGCAATGTAATATTCACGGTATAATAACGTAAATTTAAAGCCGCGGTTAAAATATTTTCTAATCGGCTTAAACCTTAATTATCTTCATAAAATATCAATTATTCCACATTTATTATCGAATCAAATCGTCATAAATTGTCGACTTAATAGCTATTAACTTTAATTATTTTATGTCATTCAGCTCTTTACCGTGACCCTGTTTATGTACAACTTACATTTTTAACACAAAAGTAGGCTAAGATATAACGTTACTTATTATTTCAAGAAATAAGTACATAATGTAAATAATTGACTTACTCCCGATACTAATTCTTAATAAGTATGGACGTAAAAGATGAAAAAAAGAAAAGCTTAAAAATAAATCATATAGCACACCTTGCATCTTTATTCTGAACGAATAGGATTACCTATAACAACAAATTAAATTTCTAGTCAACCCACGCGCAATATACCTATTTTATACTGACCACTAACCTAATGATGAGGTGGGTGAAGGTCAATTCTTATTGGGATGTTTTACTACACACAATAGATTGTAAAAGTGTATATATCTATAAACATAATTACATAGTCCATCGTAACTTTCAATCTCCACAATAATGACGTGCTTACAATCTTTAATCCCTTAAGAAATTGGTCATACTTTGTTTGCTTAACAGCTAACAAGTGAACATCTAATATTACGTATAAGCATCAATCTTCATAAACTTTCATTCAAGGTTACTTTCACCATATAACTTTATGTTGTAGGCAAAAACTGAGGAAAGTTCTTGTCTAGAAACTAGGTAACGAGTGTGGCCTACAAGTGGGATTACTAAACATAGAATTCCCTTGATAATAGATGCTTGCACAATACAAAATAGTTGAGCGTACGGTTTCATTTAAAAAGGTGCGCTACTTAAAACAATAGCAACTGAGGATATGTGTAGTTAATTAAATGTTTTCGAAACTTTTTGTTCAGGACGAAGCGCGAGATGAAGAAATAAATCAGCGTCCCGTCAAGCTCCGTAACACATAAGTCCATCAGCTACTTATTGCGAAAATTTAAGAGCTCCAAAAAAAGGGATTAAACATTGACAGTATTATTATCTGTAGTATATATATGTATATTGTATATGTTACCGGAAATGTATGAAATCAAGGAATTGTATAAAAATCCTAGGAAATGTGTACAATTCCGATACCATTTAGGAAATGTATAAAATATTGTTTAATAAACTATTTAATGCATAGATATCCTAGGAAATGTATAATCTTCCTAGGAATTGTATATAATTCCAATATCGTATTAGGAAATGTATAAAGTAAATGATTTCTGTAATAAAAATCGTTTTTTTTTTATTATAGCCCTTATTGAGACAATCGGGTAAAACCGTACCGGGTCTTACCGTAAAATAATAATAATATGTTCATATTATCTTACTAATTAACATTTCTTAAATCAACTTATATTCAATTAAATCAAATTTTCATTTGGTAAGTAATCAGTCCCCTCGTCCCGCTGTCCCCGTGTACATGTCGCAGTCGGATTGTATAATCCGCCGTATTACAAACGGCCGGCATTTTGTAATATGCCGAAATTCGTCTTTTTCCAAAATTCTACAAAAAGACGGTCGCGAGCCGACGGAGCCCCACTTCGTGGGGCTCCTATTTCTGTGTAGTTTTAAAAAACACGAACCTAACCTAACCCACCCCCTTATCCAAACCAAAAAATTCTGATTACGAATTTTCGGCATATTACAAAATGCCGGCCGTTTGTAATACGGCGTTTGTATACAGTCCGACTGCGACATACACACCCCTCGTCCCGCATACCTAATTCCAATATCTTAGATGTTTTACATTTCCGATTGCTATTTAGGAAATGTATAGATTTCCTAGGCAATGTGTATAAAATAA
>CAJQZM010035418.1:0-41821 GCA_907164665.1 Colias nastes
TACCTAAATGGGCTATCTATTACCGAAAGAATTTTTCAAAACGGACCAGTAGTTCCTGAGATTAGCGCGTTCAAACAAACAAACAAACAAACAAACTCTTCAGCTTCAGCAATTATGTTATTTGATTTATACTCCTGAAGTGAAGTGAAATCTTGGCCTCCGACTTAAAGAGCTAAAATAAAATAAAAACTTGATTTAAAAAAAGCGCAAAACGTCGATGAAGTAAATAATTTCTTGAAATAAAGAATATTATCCGTTTTATATTCGTTTTAAACAATTTATTGTGGAACGCGGATGAAAATTCTTTAAAGCGCTTCTACTAAAATTCCTTTCTCTGTAATATTATTTTTAACATCCTATGAAATTGTTGCGTAATTGTATACGATGTATAGATTTTAAAATACATTTACTTAATATATATTTCTTAGTTAAATTCAGTACTTGATATCTTTGAAATAGTCGTTGAAATTAAAAATAAACCAAATGCAGAAACGAAACATACATAATATCAGGAGATAACACTTTCTCTCTCTCACGAACAAAATAGTGTACAACGATTATTTTAGTCACACACACTCACACACATGCACATTCACAAAAACACACACAAACACATTAAATGAAACGCATACACTCACACATATCCATTCAATTTAACGCACATACGTGCATCGCATCGGCAGTGATAACTTTATTTTTTATTGATTATGTTTTCTACGTAATACCACAGATAATATAATATTATATAATATCATAAAATAATTGATGTATTATTTACTTGATGTGGTGTAGACAGCTATACAGTATGATAATTCAACCACGTAATGCGGGTTTTACCTTGACTTATTAAGAGCGCTTATTCAATTTAACGCAAGTCAAAATCTCCGCGATCTATTACGATAGATCGCGGCTTGCGCTATCCTTTTACTATGAACAGCATAGGTCCACAGGAGAGCGCCCAGCAACATGTCCTCTCTCTGGAAAGGCTCGCTGCCGACTGACCGACTGATTTGAATCGGGTCGCGCGCAGTGTTTTTAGTACTGTTAAAAAAATTGTAGAAAAATAATAGAGGTACCTTAGTTGATTTTTTAAATTTTATCTTATAAAGAAGACATTCTTTTATTGAAATATGTATAAATTATATTCAATTAAGTCAAATATCTTGGTGAAAATAATCATTTTGTCGACTATAATTTCTAAAAAAATTCACATTGTTCGGATTTTAATTTCGTAAGTTAGGAGTCCAAAATAAAAAAATCTTTTAACTAACTATTTTAATAAGGATTTTTGCAGTTAGTTAAAAAAAATTGTTTGTTAGATCTGTCAGCAATTTCAGATATTTTTAGCTTCGAAATTGACACTAAAAGTGAAATCAAGTGATCATCGGCTCAGTTATCTTGATGGTATTCACAAATACTGTATTAATTGAAAAAAACTCTTAACTAACAACATAGACAATAACATTTCCTAAAATTATTAGTAATTCATATGTTTGTAAGATAAGTGGTTGATGGACAATCTGGTTTGAAAAATCACATATTTGAGCCAAACAGCGCACGGACCGCGTGCACGGCCTTAAATTAAATTAAACCAGACAGATGAGCTAAATTACACGTACAAATTAGCTGTAATATGTAATGTTTGTTTGTTAATTGTTAAATGTATACTCTCGCATACATTATAACCACATTGATACAATACCTATATAGGTAGCTTTTATAAGTAAAATGCTGGTTTATATTATGTTTATAGTTTTACGAACTTTTTAAGCTCATATCTTTAAAAAGAGTAAAATATATCGAACTTCTTGCAGATTCTCCTCAAAGGTAACAACATTCGGAATTGGTATTATACATGAACAGAATGGTTCTCCACTTTCACCACTAGTGAAATCCCATGTCCCGTAGTAGGGCAAGGGGCAGATGCATTATACACCTGTTTCACTGATCGATTTTCTTTACAAGTAGGTGTCTTTCTGTGTTCTACCAGACCGAAACATTTTTTTTTCTTCGTCGCCACTGGGAATCGAACCCAGGACCCCTCGGTGCTACGCTCACACGTCAACTACTGTACACCAGCCCCCGTACAATGATGGCCCATAGCACTTTTATTTCCAGTTAGGAAAGATGACAGCACTATAATATAGTTCGTCAAGCGCCATCAAACTCAAACTCAAACATTTATTTATTCAATTAGACTTCTTCGAGAAGCACTTTTGAAACGTCATTACATATTTTTAACATTTACCACCGATTCGGAAAGCAGTATCTATGGAGAAGAACCGGCAAGAAACTCCATAGTTGCTCTTTTTAATCATGTCAGTATTACAATTTAATTTTACAAAAAAATGTAACTGTATATTATCATAATATGCCAAAGAACTGTCCTGTGGTTTTTACGCGACAACCCTTCATGGGTTTTTATCTTCCATATATTCCTTAATCATCACTTTCCCACTCTGGAAATAATACTGCTATACGACATCACGGTGACCACTAGTTTATTCAAAGACACGACAAAGCTTGCAAAATAAATAAGAGATACAAAACGGAACAATTTATCACGGAATATGATTCCTCATACTGAATGTTTGGACACTCGCCAGACCGTCGACCGTGTCGCATGCCTTTATAAATATACGTGTGTGACACGCCTTTATCTTGTTTTAATTACGTAAAAATGATATACTTTTGAAGCTGAGGATCGAAATGTTATGTTTTTTGAAGTTTGACTCAAAATAGTTAAAATGCATGTTATATACCTAACGGTATATATCCAGACTACCTACATTATCATCACTACATAGTATAAAACAAAGTCGCTTTCTCTGTCCCTATGTCCCTTTGTATGCTTAAATCTTTAAAACTACGCAACGGATTTTGATGCTTTTTAATAGATAGAGTGATTCAAGAGGAAGGTTTTAGTATATAATTTATTAGGTTTTAGACAAAGCGGGCGAAGCCGCGGGCGGTAAGCTAGTAATATATAAAAATAAATATAAACTGTTAATGATAAGCATTTTCTATGAGCCTATTTACATATTATTATTGTTTTCTGTGTGTTTCTACAGATTATCTGCGAAATAGAAGGATCGATTCTGACGTAGTTAAAAAAAATAACTAAAGAAGTAGGTAGTTACCTTTTTTTTTTTTATAGTGGGGAAATCTTCTTAGATACCCCCGGCTCCCGGGGATGGAGCCGTGGTTATGTCGGATTTCTACCGACTAAAACCCCACTCTGTTCCATCGCGCTGCTTTGGACGGAACTGCGGGAACGGTTACGACTCTACCGCGTGTCCCGCCCAGCAGATGCCCGTTTCCAGGCCCACCACTAGAACCCCCCTCGCTGGTGGCTGCTGGAACGAAGGCTTACGCCACCAACGCGCATACAATGGATCTTTCCCCGCTCCATCATCCGCGTTCCCCCGAACCTCCGACCCCCTCACCGTCCGACCGGAGGGTGCACGCCGGAAGGTCCTCCGATGTGTGAAATACACGTCGGGGGACCCTCCGGCGCACTTTTATAGAGATTTCCTTGCAGCCCCCACCTCACCAGAGGTGGCGGCCCTCGGTCCGGCCCCACGGACCGGATTACGAGTTGGCAGACGGCCAGTGCCGGATTAAGCCAGCGCGGGGCCTGTAGCAAATTCTGTCAAGAGGCCCTTCGTTTGCTATAGTTTCTCAAGTTAAAGGGTATTAAATAAAACAAAACTATTACAAATAAACTTTTCTGCATTTAATATGGGCAAATTTAGAGATAACACTTTCACTATCGACTTCTTTAAGCAAATTATACTCTATATTCATCAAAGTAAGGTGATTAAGACGTTCTTGGCCCATCGTATTTCTTAAGACGATACACAAAAAAAAATCCACTGCTTGGTAGGCGGAGTCTAATAGCTCGCTATCGCGAACGCGGGTGTGCGCGAAGTCAATCTTGCAAACTCGCCGCGCTGCCGCTGGCCGACTCGGGACAAACATGTATGGAGTCGTCATACAGCTATTATATTGTTATACATATATTTAATCGTTAATTTATTGATTTTATTTTCTTGCTTATAAACAAATAATCTTCTTTTTAACAATTACTTAGTTAGACACTATTAATAATAATTATTATTTCGTAATGTTTACTTTATTACAAAATAATATAGGTTATAAATAATCTTTAAAATTACAAAAAATATTTTAACTCTGAAAAAATGAAATGGTACTCAATAACGCGGACTACTGAATTGATTTAGATAGAATTTGATGCTGACGTAGATATTGCATCATGCCCAGAAATGAAAGGTACTATTTCTGAAAGAAGTTATAAACCCTAATTCTTCTCAGTCAAAGTCAAGAGTGGAAGATATCACTAATACAGTAAAACTGATGCGAAACTTAGGATGTTTATTTGTATATTTGTTTGTTAGTTGTTACTCAATCACGTCAAGACTACATTACCAATTTTGATGAAATATAGCTAATTGCCTGGATTTACACATAGGATACTTTTTATCCGGACTGAACACTTCTGTGGGATAAAACAGGATTCACGATATAACCTAATTTCACGCGGGCAAAGCCGCGGTCGGAATGATATTTTTTTAAATAAAAAAATTGTTTAAAAAAAACACAAAATATATTCACGCAAGTATTTATTTTTTGCACTCTATTATAATTGTAATTATTCATTACAAATAATCAAAATAAAATAGCCAGAATAAAGTTAGGCCCTGGTAGGGTAGGTAGGCAGGTACAGCAATGTGAGACGAACACTGGCTTATTTATACCAATAATAATGTATTATAAACATTAAAGTTTACTTTCTAACAACAAAAATACATAATTGATTAGGAGGAGTGACTGCAGCGCCATCTTCCGGGCCCAATTGTGTTTCCAGATCACCCAGGAACTTAATTTAATATACACAAAATTTTTCGAAATGAAAACTTTCACATTACTATGTAAATATAAATATAAACCTGTTTTAGTACTAAGCAATTTCCCGCACAGGTATAGTAAGTATAAATGAAATAAATATCAACATCAAATTCTTTATACAACATACGTATCTACCACCTACTAAGAAATGTAATTGATGAATTTTTTTCGTATTTTTTTAAATATAATACTACTCCAATGAGCTCCTGTTCCATATTACGTCCACCATACTTCCACTAAGTTCACCATGATTTTTATTTCTTTGCACTTTGTTGCTTTTTGCTAAAAATGGAATCATGCGATAAAACCAGTAGAGCGTTGATAACATACATTTTTGACTGAATGAAGGTACTTACGAAGGAGTGGGTTCACATTGTGAACAATCAGTGGGTTTATTTTCCTTCTGGATTCCGAATTTCTGAAAAGATTATCTATGCTATACATGAAAAAATCTTACACATTCGTTATGTACTTAAAACAGGGGTACATATCAAACATCGTCTATAATATAAATATCATCAAATTTAAAATAAAACCAACTTACTTCATTAATTTGTTCCAATTGTAAGCATTCTTTTTCCTCCAACCTTTATGTTTCTTCCTCTTATTTTCTTTATTGTCCCCATTTGTCTCATTTTGTCTTATCGTGTTGTCACCCTTTGTTACGATTGCGCGAGCGACACAAGTTCCCCGTGTGACGGCCGTAGCGGGAATGACTCGTGCAGCGATCGGGGTAGGAAGGTACAGGACGGCTCACGCTAGATTGGCTGGTCGCGCGCTAATTTCAAGTATTTCTTGTTTATTTCAAAACCATCGCATATTTCAAAATTCTAACTCGATACACGTATAGATTGTATATTTTATAGTTAATATCCAAAAAGTCGTAACTTTACGTTTGTTATTTTGAAGATGCCAGAGATTTAAAAAAAATAACAATGAGAACTTTGTATTTTTTTTCTATCGAGAAAATATCATGGAATCATGTTTCTAAAACGGTACACGTATTGTGTTACTATTGAACTTTCTTGTCAAGAAATTTCATCACGACAACTTTAATAATATAAAAATTACGAAGGTTTAAAAAGGGCCGAAAATGTTAGAAAAATTAATTCATCACCCGTTGAAAAAGAACGTTCGCCACTGCAGTTAGTGATCATGAGAGACAAGCTATATAAAAGTAACAAAAAAAAAGTATTATGCTTATTAAAATTATCTTATAATGATCATGAACCTTTATTGCACTATACAAATAATCACATTCACGATCGAAAAATCCAACAGCAAGTTACCTCGAAGATCTTTTAACCATTTTACCGTTTTACCCATAAAAATGGCAAATTCATTTTCAAAATACTGGCAGCATACGTTGAAGTTTTGTATTCCTTCGTATATGTAAAATTATTATTTGTATACAAAATTAAATAAGCCAAATAATCTACAGAGAACCTGTAAAACGATGTTTTATCTTTTTGTTTGTTTTCGGGAACAAATTTTACAGCGTTTTAATATCACAAGACAGCATTTTTTTACTAAAATAGCAAACCCCTTTTGACGTATTGCATGACACTATAATCGCTATAGCACTGGCGGAGGTTCGTATTCGTTTTTGATTTCGTATTTTCTTTGACAAGGGCGATGGATGATTGTCATGCTCCATCTGCCTTTTATTTTGTAATGGTTTGATAGTCGATAGAATCCTATTTTATTTGATCGGGTTGTTACGACTAGCTCGTTCGATGACAATATCAGGGGATTCCCCTGTTAGTTTTGCCGTGCTACCAACTTGCGTGTAGCGCAGTGCAAGCAGTATACAACACAACTTTTGGTGTAGCCAGCGCTCAATTGTAGAAACGTGGTAAAATTTTAAATTATTGTTGTAGATTTTGATACCAACGTTTCTCGTGGTAGGTACGTGTATTTTTTTTACGGTACGTGTATTATAAATTGATATTTTTTTACGGTCAGACAGGTATTAGACCGCGGGGCCCCCCAAGTCGCGGGGCCCGTAGCATTTGCTACTCTTGCTACGTGGCTAATCCGGCACTGCAGACGGCCGTTTTACAGCGGTCGCCGCCCCACACCTCTCTGCAGGAGTCTCCGCGCGTCATCACAATGACGCGTCGGGATCCCGCCCTCTGCTGCACGGCGTGGCTTGCTAAACCAGCGAGCCCGCCGCGCCGCGACCTCTGGCCGCCATCCACCGCCGCATAAAAGCCGGCTCCTCTCTGGTCCACAAACAGGACCTCTGCCGTCGGGTCAGTGGAGGCCTCCCAACCCCAACTGCCGTTCAGCGCCACCTTTGCCTAGTGGACACGGGGTCCGCCAAGCCACGACCTCTGGTCGCCATCCCACGCCGCACACAGCGGCCGCTGGGCCACACCTAGCCCTGGCCGTCGGGCCGGTCGAATCTCCCCGACTCTAAACCAGCCGTTCAGCCCCTCGCTGGTCCAATTTCGCTTCACTCAGAGGGCCATAACTCTGAGCTACTGAGCCCCTCCGCCGCGACAAGGCCTGGACCGTTGGGGGGAAGTAGGTAGAGATAAACTACGATAACATGGCGCGCCCCTCCAAAATTCAAAACGTTTGAAAGTATTTGTGAAAGTATTTACAATGCACCACCAAGATTCACAACGCATGTGTGCGTAATGAGACGGCCGTCAAACAAAAACAAATCCACGGATTTGTTGCTCGACTAGTCACGCTCTAATCGCTCATTATTATTAGTAATGGCGCTGCACTGACGTATTCTATGAAAACGACACGTGCGTTGTCTTGGGCGCTCGGCAACTTATGATTAGTTGACCAACAAATCTGGACGTTAAGTACTAAAGACGAATACGTACAACTACATACAAACTCCTTCGTAAGGATGTCACTACACACATTGAAACAGTAATTTGGAGGGGCGCGCCATGTTATCGTAGTTTATCTCTAGTTACCTAATGCAAATTTTAATTAAAAAAACATGTGTCAATATGCTATAATGTAATCCTACTTAATATTATAAATGCGAAAGTTTGTTAGGATGTGTGTGTGTGTGTGTTTGTTACTCTTTCACGCAAATACTACTGAACTGATTGCAATGAAATTTAGCACACATATAGAGGGTAACTTGGATTAACACATAGGATAGGTTTTATCCCGGAAAACCCACGGGAACGAGAACTATGCGGGTTTTTCTTTCAAAACGCGGGCGAAGCTGCGGGCGGAAAGCTAGTTAAAAATAATTAAAGCGACAATTAAAGCTCATTTCATGTCATGAAACATAATAACATTTAACACTAAATAGTATTTATAGTTTTATTACTTGGCTCAAAGATTAAGCCAGTTTTAGAAGTAGCTGATAAAGTTACTGATAGCCTATTCAATACTTTTAGGTATACATTATTTAAACTGACAGATAAACAGAATATAATATCCAGAAGTTGTATGGCCATTAACCTTCCACGGTGACGTCATAATCGCATATAGTGATAATAAATGGATCACGAATAAAATCATACATTCATATAGCACGCGTTGCTCATATTAATATTATTCCTTATGAGATTTGAGATTATCCAAATATGCTAATGTGGCTTATTTATGGAGCTGGAGACAATTAATTCTGCCTTACGCGGTCGATGTTAACTCAAATGGTTCTAATGTGTGTTTAATTAATTAATATATCCTTGTTTTGGTAACTAGTTAGTATATGTATACAATTTTCAATTCATATTGTTTGTTAGTTCCTCCGTAACGGCTTGCCTGATATAAATGAAAATTGTGTGGTATGTAGGTAGGCAATTAAAGCCTAAATTGGTTATACATTTTTTTATATAAATAGCTGGTAGGAATCTATGTATATTAGAAAATTAAATGAAATTAATAATGCTATTTTCATTCAAAGTTTCATTCAATTCGTTGATGCGGTGTATAACAGACAAACACACAAACTTTCGCATTTATATTATGTACTAGTAATTTATTTACTATTTTTACAGCATTTTCTTCTTATACAACTCTCACTAAATAATTATAAAAGTAAGTCTGAAAATAGATTTGAAATGCGTTCCATTCATAATATTATTTCATATAAAATTTAAAACTAACATAAAGAAGTGTAGTGTTTCTAATTTCTCAGTGTATACGTACTCGTGTAAAAGGGAATAAAAAGAAAATGGTTCCTTATTTCATTGGAAATAAAATTATTTTATTTATAGTACCTACTTATTTAATTAAGTTCCTGTATAATATATTATGAATGTACGTAAGTAATTTTATTGTCATTTCATACTTCGTAAATTGTTGTTCATGTAGCTTTTCAGTTAAATTGTAATATACAAACAAAGAACCAAAATATTATTTAATCTCTATTTTTAATAGATACAAAAAAATCTCTTTCAAAGTTCATGAAAATTCACAGCTTTATACAAATTCAAATTCAAATTCATTTATTAAGAGAACATCATAGGCCCACTTGTTAGTTATTTCTTAATTACTATGTTAGTACAGAACATTAATTATTATCGTTTTACAATTTATATGTCATTTTACCATTATTTATGTTATATCGGAATCGGATCTGTCAATGTTTATTTAAATTACGAGGCAAAACCATTAACAATTTTTAAAAAACTTTCAGCAACAATTAAAATTGTACACATAGCCACGCGTTGATTTAATTTGGCACAGAATCAAAAACTAAATTGCCTACACGAAAAAAAAAAAGAAAAAAAACTGCTCGTTGACAGCTGTCAAAGTTCACCCGCCAATTTTCTCTAGAGGCGGGAAGTCACTACAGAATCTGGGAGTATTCCCAATGTTGTTGTCAAAATTGTAGTACAGATTGTCAATCTATGTACAATGTCGGATTATTTACAATATTTATGACTGATTTTGCAGCTTCAGGTTATGTTCTTTTTAGATTGAGATATTATATATTGAAAATCTGCCAAAAATATCAAATAGTCACGAAAAAAACTTCCAAAAAAATAATTGGTACATTTTTACAAAGTAAATTGTACCTGTTTCAAATCATCGTTCTCAATTTCAGTTTAAATCTTATGAGTATATTCAGTATTATAAGTTTAATCTTTAGTGTGAAACGATATTTCCTTTACAAAAGAGCTGAAATTCAAATATCCTATAGTATAATTAATGTATACATAATACATATATAATATTGGAATACCTCCAGCTACTGCGGTTTCCTCGTCCCAAATTATAGTCGATTTAACGTTGGAACTACCGTCGATATTATAAAAGTAGATATATAAAGAAAAGAAAAAAAAAGAAAGAAAAATCATTTTTATTAGGTACACCACATAGAACATAAATATAACAAAATTAAAACAATAACACGTAAAAAAAAAAAAATAAAGACTAATGAACAAAAATAATTAAACTAAAACACGATAAGAAATTTGTGTGGCGACCTAAATGGTGGGGCCCTCAGCATATGTCATGTCGACATGGTCGGCATAACGCTGGTTTTCAGTGCCCCCCACAAGACAAACAGGGCAGAAGCCCAAAGTGTCCCCTAACCGTGACTGTTGCTAAAAATATACAGAAAAAATAATAAATATTAAATAGAAACAAAATCCTCTAAAGAATATTCATATACATACTATAATGGAACATATAAAAATAAAAACATTATAATAATGATAAATAAAAGTAAAGAGATATATATATACTTGAAAATACTTATAAAATAACATAAAATAAATAAATGTATATTAGCCCGATATACAACGCAACTAGGCTTGTTTGACGAATTCGTTTATCAAGTGTGCTTTATATTTATATTTGAAAGAATTTTTTGACACTGACTCACGTATCGGCGGCGGAAGATTGTTCCAGCACTTCGTTGCGTTGTATACAAAACTACCTCTAAAAGCAGTTGTATGGAACTTTGGCATAAGTAGCATGTACGTGGACCCTCTTGTGAAGTACGAGCCTTTTCTGTCACTCATCCACCTAAGCTTACAGTAAAGGTATTTAGGCATCTGGGATGTTACCACTTCAAAAAGCATGACAGCGAAGTGAAGGCGTCTGCGTCGTTCCATGTTGAGCGTTTTTGCTTTGATCAGATATGGCGTAACGTGATCTCTCGAAGGTATGTCCCAACAGAAACGAGCGCAGGCGTTCTGAACGCGCTGTATTGCAGTCTTAGTTTTTTTAAGCAATCTTGTACCGTACATGGTGTCCTATATATGGTCATATATATATATTTTATTTAAATTTTATTAATTGTGATAGAGTTACAACTTTACGTGGTTTTTTATTTTTATTTCCATTGTTTCCAGGTTAAGAAGTAACAGAATTTAATATGCAAGTAAACTATATTATCACTGAAACACACACTCATTTATAATTGTTAACTGTTTATCGTAAAAATAAAAATATAAGCAAAGGGAATGAAATCGTTTTAAAAAGGCATTAGAATTTTCACCACCAAAGCTTTTGCATATTTTAATACCGCATATTATTTAAAATATACACCAACCACCTTAAAACATCACCCTATATAGTATATAGGTCATACGATTTTCTATTCACTGTCAAGATAGTTAAACATTCCATATTCTTTCATAGAATACAAGAATCCAAATGGAATTCTAGAAATACAGCCTCCTTACGAGATATTAAACAGAGAACGAGGCATGAATAAAATTCTCCATGGCTTGGAAAAATTACTGCAGAGTCGGCCTATTGTCAACACTGGAAATACAGGGTGATGTAATATTAAAACTTTATTTTTCATCGCGTGTGTTTAGAAAGTAGGGAAAATTACGAATGGAGAAATAAAGGAGAGACATTTATTTCTTTTTATTATGTTGAGGCGTTGTTTTTGTATATTTTTCTCATAAATGGCTGAATAGATCTCAATGAATGCAGTAATATGGCCAAAAAACTGAAGTTGTCTTCTTCTGCATAGGTATATTATTTTATAGTCTGATATTTTTCCATTTTACTAATATATTATAACTAAATCTTTTGCATTATTGTTTACTCTAAAATAAACAATATATTTTGTTCAGTAATAGGTACTTTTTTGATGTAAACTCGGGTAAAACCAAAAGTCATAGCTTGTATAATATAAAGTTTATAGTCTGTCCACTATAAGAATTGCTTTTTGACAGCTCGACGGGTGATACCAGAAGTGATGTACAAAAGATTATCGATTGTGATACTATTTCAATTATAAATTCAAAATATTATCATAAATCGAATCAGGTACGTAAATAATAATTACAACGTAAACATACTAATAAGATATGTAATAATAAGACCACATATGTATGCATTTTATGTTAAAACTAAACTAAACTAATATTTTATTATTTATTGGTTTCTATCTTACAATTTGGTTGTCTTTATGTTTAAATTATATAACATAATAGAAGAGTTTTTCTGTATCGGATACATTTTACAGAGTATTTCTATCGATTATTATAATCTATCGACCCATCATTGAATAATTCTGTGTAGAAATCACTAAGTGGGCGGGGCATGTCCATGAAGAACAATAATTATTTGTATGACATTTTAACATAGACAATACAATCCTTCATAGGCGTGAAGCTGTCAAAAAGCAAATAATATAATGGACAGAGTATAATCACCCACTATAGTATTATATTATCTGTGACCGTTCGTACGCAATAACTATCTTTGATCTATATTTTTTGCAATTTTTTAATCAAAAATACTGCACAATGTCACGTACAGCCGCGGGTGGATGTCACAATGACAATGCTTGTTTTCGATTAAAACATTTCTGTATGAGCTGTATATAAAAGTAGGGGAATTATTTTAAGTATAAAATAATATAAACTGGTTTTTTATTTGTGCTATTAGTATATAATGTGAAAAGGTGTAATTATTAATCTACATTGTAAGTTGCTAATTTTTTAATAACTGTAGTTTATAAATTGCATTTAAAATACCTACTTACTATAATTCCGTGAAAGTTATACAGCAAAATATTGGTTAGGGAGCCAGGTGCAAATTTGGTTAATTATTTCCTCTCAAGAGATAATTCGTCAGACGCATCAGAGTATAGTATTATAAAGCCTCGTGAACGTCAGCTGGCGCTCGGTTGGGGGGGTGAGCGGTTGTAGCCTCCCACGCACGTAGGAAAAAAAATACATTCATTCATTTCCTCTCAGCTAAAAATTTGTCAAATTGTAGCTAACCCAATATCTCAACGAAAAAAAATAATCAGCTGGTTACAACATGGTGTATTATACGTCAGCTGGTGTCTCGAACATGAAAAAAATAAAATTATTTTCCGTGATTTCCTCTCAAACAAAAATTTACCTGATGATAGCTTATATGTAACTGTGGATATATATATAGGTCAGCTGGCTGTATCTTGGTGGAAAAACCGTCAGCTGATACTTTGAAAGTTATTACATAGGAGTTAGACAGAAGCATCTATTGCCAATTTATATGCATCAACTGACTAGGTTTTCCTCGAATTATTGCTAGCTGATTTTTTTTATTTATCGCATCAGTATATTAACAATCAGCTCACAAATTTTCATCTGAGATGAAATGACGTATCTTTAATTATTATCGTTATTTTTAAAAATTCAAGCAACACACGCTAGCATAATATAGACAGTAATAAGGTACTTGGAGGTGGTTAGTTGTGCGCAGGATCGGGATACTACGTACATTCAGCCACATCGGTAAACATGTTTTTACAAATATTATAAACTGCATTTAAAAATAACTATCATATCATCAAATTCACATAACTACCTAAAAGTGTAACAAATATGAAATAACCCACTAAAAACATTAGTTAACTATAATTATTAAAAAAATAATAGTATAATATATAATTAATAAAGTTATTACTTATCTTTTACGGGGACTTATGTTGATGGAATTCCACGTATCTCGATGATTTTGTTAATGTCTCATTATATTCGAGACACCAGCTGACGTATAATACACCATGCTGTAACCAGCTGATTATTATTTTTCGTTGAGATATTGGGTTAGCTACAATTTGACAAATTTTTAGCTGAGAGGAAATGAATGAATATACTTTTTTTTCTTACGTGCGTGGGAGGCTACAACCGCTCACCCCCCCAACCGAGCTCCAGCTGACGTTCACGAGGCTTCATAATACTATACTTTGATGCATTTTACTAATTACCGCTTGAGAGGAACTTGGTCATAAAATCTGCTTCTGGCTCCCGGACCATATGTACATAGTTATAATTACATTCACACTTTTTTGTTACAGACAAATCGATCGAATACCTACAGCTATGTCTTTTGCAAAATAAAACACCATTTTTTATTACAACAACAAGATACTACTTGAAAAATAATCTAAAAAAGGATAACCATCCGCATTCATAAATAACATTTTTGATTCCTCAACGTCCGTATTGTGAACAAAATGGCGTCATTTCCCGCCAAAATAATTAAACGTTTCAATCTCTCCCGCGCTTTGTGCGAATGCACGTATTATTTTATGCAAAGCAATTTGGTGTGAGGAAATAAGCTACGAATTTGCAAAAGTAATTTTACAAAAAGCTTTCGTACAATGAAAAACTATTTCGAAATAAAATACAAATGAAAGATACGATTGGCGCGAATATTGATACTATGATGGCGTGATATTCTTTTTTTTTTATTCTGAAGTTTGGTTGAAGTTTTTTTAAGCTATTGCATAGCTTCTATCGCGGGCCTTGAGCGCGGGGACCGAATCCAGAAATTGCGTAACGAAAAACCTCACGCTCCCCACTCCGACGGGCGCGGAGGTGTGGCTTGAAGGCATAGCATGCAATAGCTTTACCGCGGCAGTCCCCGAGTGCCACACGTCTTTTTTGTTTATTAATATAATTCGATGGATAACGTTATAGGTACCTAATCAATAGTGTTACAGTACTGTTTGAACTACCGATTAACTGGGACTAATGTATATTCAATAGTCTAATTTACTTAGTATAATTTCCTAAGGTAAATGACCTTGATTACAAGTAAGGGTGTGCCGTATTAGCTTAATAGCCGCTCCTATTGAAAATTATAGAAATCTAGCTTTCCGCCAGCGGTTTCACCCGCGTAGAATTAAAGAAAAACCCGCATAGTTTCCGTTCCCGTGGGATTTCCGCGATAAAAGTAGCCTATGTGTTATTCTGGGTCTTCAGCCAGCTACATACCAAATTTCATTGTAATCGGTTCGGTAGTATTTGCGTGAAAGTGTAACAAACATACATATACATACATCCATACTCACAAACTTTCGCATGTATAATATTTAATAGGATAAGTAGGTATGCAATATATAATAAAAATATTTACTAGATACCCATAAAACCTACTTAAAACAAGAGCAAAGTTTCACTTCTAACACGTGTGCTCAGCATACACGTTTTTTTTCTCGTGTCATGAGATCTGTGTGTTCTTGTCTTATTCTTTTTTGTAGCTTATTTTAACGATTTCTGTGAGTATTACTTAAATAAGAATCTCCTTAAAATTTTGTTTATCTTTATTATTAATGAAACTCGAATGAACGGATTAGAGAGAACTTTATGAAGAGAAAATGGAAACTTGAAGGACAAAGGGTATTCTTTAACGAGAAAACACTGTTCAGTGTACAACAATGTGTGAAGTACCAATGAGCCCAGAGTTGGCTAGTTAAAAAGTAAGTATAATAACAACACATTAAAATATCTAAAGGGCTTCTGCGTGTTAGACCTATGCCCCCACTTATAAGTGGGGGCATAGGTCTAACACGCGCCTTCCAGACCAAGTATATTGTACCCATTGTAACCAAGTATTGCAGAAGAAACATATTTACCTGAATATTTATATTTTCTTTCAATTTAAAGCTTTACCACAAAGCCGTAGTAGTATCTATATACAAAATCTAAAACATAATACATATTTATAAGAGGCGAGATATTGACTATTTTATGAAATGTAAAGAGCTCATCTAAATTTAGAAAAACTTCTAAAGATGTCCAGGTTCTTCCTTAATAACTTATTGTAATCTCTCCAGCTATATTTAGAACAGAGTAAATCGAGTTACGGACACACGCGATGCCAAAATGTCTACAAACACGCTAGAAAAAGTCCCCTAATCGTATCTAATCATGAAATGTTTTTACGCTAATTATTACGTGTAATACTAAGGATTTATATTTACGTGGAATTCTTCGTGGATTTCTTACATATCACAAAATACCTATTAATCAATTCTCCTTTCCTTTTTTCTATTTCACTTCCTTTCTTATTTTAGAAACCCAACCTTGCCACATCATCTATATTTATACCTACGAGTATTTCGTAAAGCTAAGTAAGTCGTAAGTAAAAATATTGAGGGAAGTCACGTTTTGCCATATATTATTCGCCCCAGGGTCTTCCTAAACGTTTAATGTCTTGTAAGAAAAGATTAGTATGGCCTGATGAGGGCATATATTGCGAAGTCTTATATCTTTGATAGAGGAAGTAACCTTCTAGTGTTATAGAGGGTGGAAATTTTATATGGGAGGGAAAGTACTTAAAATACTGGAGATAGCAAAATTTGCAGAAACCATTCCTTTATTTTGAAAAAGAAATACAACTAAATTTTCATAGTTTCGTAAATTCACTTATCAAGACCAGAAATCGAACACGATAAAAATTAAATCAGCGGTTTCTCCCGCGTTGTTATAAGTAATCCCGCATAGTTCATGATTCTTAAATCGACATCATTGTGATCATAAAATGTTAGTTTAGTGATACTTTTCATTATAATCCCTGCAAAGGCTATAGTACCTATAATATAATCGATGAAACATAAATAAATAAAATCGATCAAGAAGATGAAATATGTGTATGCTACTATTACATACCTACTTATAGAAATGTTTTACAAAAAGCATTTTAATTTAAGTCTTATATAAATAAAACGAATATTTATAAAAAGCATGTAAATAGCGCACAGGTGAGATAAAAATATACTCCTGAATAAAAACCTTTTAAGGTTTATTCCTGTTTATCCCAACTTAATTTGGAAGTCAAATAAATTTAACGAGCCAATGTTTCGCGAAGTTAGAAACTATTCAAATTTTGAAGTTGCCGAAACGGTAATAAAAATTTCAAAGTTTAAATGCTTTGAAATAATGTTTAATTGCACGGTGTACAAAAACTTTTGCGATCGGCTTTGAATTACCTGTCTGTGTTTTAATTAATTGTACATAGAAAGCCTTTTAATAAACACTTGTAAAATTTTCCGCGAACAGAAACAAGAAAAGGTTTACTTTAAAGATATAAGACTATAAGGTATATTATACATCTGTTTCAGTGATGGATTATCTTTACCGATTAATAGGTGATCAGCCTTCTGTAACCTGCCAGAGTCCAGACCGACATTTTTTGTCAGTCCCCACCGGAAATCGAACCCAGGAATTGTTAAGACATTCATAATATATTTACCACTCTACAAAGAACAAAAGTCAATTACATAAGTAAAGGTACATTATAATATCTACATAAAATAAGAAATATGTTAAGTTGGTTTGTGTACGCTACAGTTTGGGATCGATAGCTCAAATTTTGACACGATCCAACCCACTTCAAAGGTTGTTTTAATCTATTTTTCCTCCATCTTTCATCCATGCAAACTTAATGTACTATAGGTAAACATGACAAGGTATATCTAGTTAATTATATTATAATACATTATAAAATGGAGAAAATCATTAAAAATATTTAGTAAACATTTATTACTAAAACACTCATAACATTACAACTCAAACATTTATTTATTCAATTAGACTTCTTCGAGAAGCACTTTTGAAACGTCATTACATATTAATTTTAACATTTACCACCGATTCGGAAAGCAGTAGGTATCTATGGAGAAGAACCGGCAAGAAACTCCATAGTTGCTCTTTTTAATCATGTCAGTATTCTGTATATTGTGGTATTACAATTTAATTTTACAAAATATGTAACTGTATATTATCATAATATGCCAAAGAACTGTCCTGTAGTTTTTACGCGACAACCCTCCATGGGTTTTTATCTTCCATATATTCCTTACTAGCTTTCCACCTGCAGCTTCGCCCGCGCAGTCAAAGAAAAACCCGCATAGTTCCCGTTCCCGTGGGATTGCCGGGATAAAACCTATCCTATTTCCCGGGGTAAAAAGTAGCCTATGTCCTTTCTCGGGTATCAAAATATCTCTATACCAAATTTCATGCAAATTGCTTCAGTAGTTAAGGCGTGATTGAGTAACAGACAGACAGACAGAGTTACTTTCGCATTTATAATATTAGTATGGATAATGCTGTAATAGGCTTTCTGAACTAATACGTTTTTTACATAATTTTTAAATTTAGCAACAAAAAGATGATGTAAAATAATAATTAAATGTGCGATTGAATTCAAAATAATAAATATACACGAATCTGCAAAATATCCCAACCAATGAATCTGCAATAGTATCCCAACTAAAACTCAGTAACAACAGTAATTTCTTTGATAACAAAAAAGAGCATATTATGTGCCGAGCACACGTGTCAGAAGTGAAACTTCTTTGTCAACATTCAAAGATACCAAAATTGTCGCTTTACTCCATGACGTGACCGTACCTATTGCCGTGACCTTAAAATTCGACTCTCAACGCGCCTAAATAAGTTTCACTTCAAAACACTACATATTGTTTACAATTACAACATAATTATCGACACTGTGTATTTTTTTTTTTTTTTTTTTTTTTTTTTGTCAGAGCAAGCAAAGGAGCAGATGGGCCACCTGATGTTAAGTGGTCACCACCGCCCATAAACACTTGTAACACTAGAAGTGTTACAGGTGCTTTGCCGGCCTTTTATGGACAAATAAGCTCTTTTCTTGAAGGCCCCAATGTCGTAGTTGTTCGGGAACACCGCAGGTGGCAAATCGTTCCACAGTTTCACCGTACGCGGAAGGAAGTTGCGGGTGAAGCGGAGTGAAGTGGTGGAGCGCCAACCATCCAGATGGTGCGGATGGAACAGGTTTTTACGGCGTGTGGTCCGGTGGTGGAACTGTGCGGCTGGTAAAAGGTGGAACAATTCCTCAGAGCACTCCCCATAGTAGATTCTGTACAGTATACAGAGAGACGCAACGTCTCTTCGCACTGACAGTGGATCGAGCCTATCGGAAAGCCTACGGTCATCGACAATTCGAGCTGCTCGACGTTGGATGCGGTCAAGAGGAAGGAGTTGATACTGTGGGGCTCCGGCCCAGAGATGAGAACAGTACTCCATATGCGGTCGCACCTGAGCCTTGTACAGCTGAAGTCGGTGGGCCGGCTTGAAGTACTGTCTCGATCTACTGAGCACACCAAGTTTTTTCGAGGCTAATTTAGCCTTCGCTTCCAAATGACTGCGGAATTGAACGTCACTCGAGATTTCAACTCCGAGGATTCCGATTTTCGGCGATATACTAAGGGGAGTACTCTTAAACCGAGGTTCTACGACAAATGGGGTCTTTTTAGCGGTGAACGCGCAAACCTGTGTCTTTAGGGGATTGAACTCGACAAGATTAAGTTCGCCCCAATCCGAGACTTTTTGGAGAGAAGACTCGACTTCAGACACATTAAGTTTGTTTCGACTCTCATTGAGGCTAATAATGATATATAATATGTGTATAATAATGAGTTTTTCTCATACTTTAAAAAACCGTTACACACTTAAAATTAAATTAAAAAACACTTCCAAGGCAGCTTCAGTGTTAATGGAAACCTCTAAGCATAATACATAGAGACGTTATAAATCGCTTACCGCGCAATATTAGAACCTTTGTTCTAGAAAATATTTTCTACTTCATAATAATACAGCTCCAACGTTCTTTTTTAATCCAATATTATCACAATATTAGTTTTCTTTGGCGTTGAGATTTTAAAATGTTATGTATAGAAATTATGAAAGTCTTAAATTTTTTGTTAGTTGTAATGTGATGGGAATAACAACTTAAATAAAATTGTAATTATTATAGTTTTAATTAAATAGTAAAAAATGTTTATTTAAAATCTATTATTTTACTAGCGGTCCGCCCCGGCTTCGCCCGTGGTACCTTCATGTTTAAACTATCCTATCTCTCAAGTTGGATCGAACTGCACATGGTGTGCGAATTTTATTATAATCGGTTAAGTGGTTTAGGAGTCCATTGAGGACAAACATTGTGACACGAGATTTATATATATTAAGGATGTAAATGTAACTAGAGTAGAATTATATAAGAAACTAGCTTTCCGCCCGCAGCTTCACCCGCGTTTTCATAAAACCTATCCTATGTGTTAATCCAAGTTACCTTCTATATGATGTGTGTTAAATTTCATTGCAATCGGTTCATTAGTATTTGCATGAATGAGTAACAAACATACATACACATACACATACAGCCATCCTCACAAACTTTTGCATTTATAAAATTAGTAAGATAGGATAAAAGCTTCAAATTTGAAAAACTAAATTGGTAAGTATTAACAATGTGTATTTATACGTATTTATCATAAAATAACGCTGAAACGTACCTAAAAAGAGATTAGTATATAAATTCTAATAATGATAAATATTATTCATTGTCACATACACACCAGCACTATTATAATAAAACAGATTGCAACATACATTATGAAAAGTTGAAACAATAAAATTGTTTCTACGAAGCCTTCATGTTACGCCGGGAATCATTTTGAAAGTTTTGTAAATCCGTCACTACATAGTTTCTATGGTTACGAAAGTGTTATTAGATTTTTAATGCTTGTCTATTATGTCTGTTCGTTAACTTTAAGTACAACGGATGGGATTCGAACCTGCTTAATAAGCTTATAATAAATTTTCATGGTATTGTTTAGTACCTTAGGATATAAATCATTGCACTATAACTCTTCAAGTACATTCATATTTCGTTCTTAACAAATAAACTTATGCTACCTACCTAAATTCATAAATTTCTTTATTAAATACAGATCAGATAAAATTTGCTTTAACAATAATTACATATTAGCTTATTTAATTAAATTTATAAGACAAATTATCGCAAAATGGCTGATGATTTGATAATTAAGAGAATTGTACAATTTTCGCGGCAGTCATGTTAATTACCAACGTTAAGGGCGCTTCAGACAATACACAGTCAAAATATTAAAACAATTGTAATTAATTTAATACTCATTTTGTCAATTGAGTTGCCAACTATAGAGTTGATTATTAATATTTGTTATATTTTTTGTAAACAAATTTATTTTTTATTTTTGATAAGATCACAATATTTTTATAAAATCATAATGAAGACATTTATTATGTTCATAAATTCAATCATTGCTTCAAACACATATGTCATACAAAACTTTTAAATAACATCATTGTAATGAACGTACATCTACCAAAAATTACATAAAACTTCACACAATATTACATCTTCTAGCCACCTACAGCTGAGAAGAACACACAAATTCTAGTACATACAAAAGTTAAATAACAATACATACGTCAGAGCTGAAGACTTACATCTTTTCCAAAGAAATTGCTTCTCCCATGTCATATAAGTAATAAGACACATGTCACATTAAATATGTATCTACCTGTTTATTATGACACGCCATTTCTAATAAATGGAAAGAAACGTCACACGTGTGAACACGGCTTTATTTAAATTCGTTCTGGAATATACCTACCTAACAAGATTTTCTACATGTTCGTTTAGTAATTATAAGTTTATTTGTGTTTGCAATAGACTAAATTAATAGACCGAATCTGAGCCAGGACTTACATTTCATGTGAAATGTGAATTTTCATTTCTATTTTCAAAGGAAATGTTTTTATGAAGGGTTTATATTAGTTGGTCTGGTGCTTGTGTATTTGACCGCTTCAAATTAAGTTTTAGGAACAAGGAAACTTAATTACGATTAAATTAGCTTTTCAAAAGTACTTTTAAATCGTCAAATTAATTAGTTTCTACAGAACCAACAAGAATATTACTTTTTTCAAACTCCTAACCCTATAATACCTAAATACCTAAACTCGTAAATAATATTGTCTACTTGCGTCTTGATTTTGATTGTGTAATAATGTATGTAATTTTTGTAATAAATATGTATATGAAAGAATTGTGAAATATTAATTATAATAATGTGAATGAATAACAAATGAATTGATCTTAATAAAATAAAACTAAGAAAGATGTGACATGTAAAATGTATATCTAATCAATAATGTATTTATTTGCATGCTGTTGAATGACGGCTAAACATGCTGTAGTAATGTATCATAACACCTATGTATACCATGTTTACTTGCAAATAAACGATTTATTTATTTATTTATTTATTCAATTTATTCCTTTTTT
The DNA here is from genome assembly GCA_907164665.1 of Colias nastes. NCBI lineage: Eukaryota > Metazoa > Arthropoda > Insecta > Lepidoptera > Pieridae > Colias > Colias nastes. The sequence goes on from CAJQZM010035418.1 coordinate 22,258, forward strand.
TGGCAAGAAATAGTCTCTTGTATGTAAAAAAACTTGGTATTTATTCTTGTAAAAGTTTATTTTCCTGTATCGCTTATTATAATTGAATTTTTAATAAACCTTTTTTTCTTTTTATTTTCAGATCGGAACTTTAATAGTGTTCTATGGTAAGTAGATCATGACTTTTTATGTTTGTCATTAAACAGTTTAATTTTAATTGGATTATCTAATTTTTTGAAAGAAGATTTCATCAAAATTGGTTAAGTAGTTTCGGAGACAACAATCATCGTAACAAGATATTTAATTATTATGTTATCAAGATATTTCAAATTCAATTCCAATAGTAGATATAAATAAGCATATTTTCCTCTTATTTAAATTTTAAACATTTTGAAACGAAACGCAAAGTAATTCTCAGTTGGTTTATTTTTTAATTTATTACCAATGCGACGTTTCGAATGCTTTACAGAAAAGTTGCGGTAAATATTTAAAATATTTGGTCTATACGGATATTTACTATTCAGTCAAATAAATATGTATGAAATATATTCATATTTTCTGTTAATCGTTTCCTGGATTCGCTGAAATAATATTGTAAGTATTTATTGACTTACTTTTGGGTAAAAGTACCCTACATATTATTATTTCAAAGTATACTGAATCGGATTGAAAAATAACGATTACACTTCTAAAAGTATTCTTGCGTAAAGGAGCAGCAATAAATTGTTACGAATGAACTCATAAACTACTAGACTGTTTATAAAAATAATGTTAACAAGAGGATAATCTTAGCTAGAGATATACATGTTCACAGAATAATTATTATAAGCAATAGTTTTATTTAAATGCAAGTAAAACCGGGGCTACCGGCTAGTCATCTATTGACACCGTAGTGTAACAGATCAGATATTTCTGTATCAGTCCTATTTCAACTACGTGTTTACGATACAACGTCAACTGTTTGCGTTTATTACTCATAATGTCCTTTATCGTTGCTGAGCAGGGGCGTAACGGCCGCCTGTTACACCGAAACGAGCTGATAACTTTATTAGATTTCTATGTTTATATTCACAGGGCTAAATCTCAACAATACCTAATGTTACTCTGGGTCTATCCCTATTGTGGGTAGGTAATTTGGCTCTATCGAGGCTCTACGGTTTAGATTTCTAAGCCAATTCTATATATAATAATATCAAATATTTCGACAATATGCAAAATATTAGTATAATGACTAAGGCAAGTAATAAAGACAATACCTTCTATCGTTCCATAACCGAAGGAATTTTTCCAGACTTATGGAAAAAGGCTTTAATTGTGCCCATACATAAAAAAGACTCCAAGAAAGATATAACTAACTATAGGGGTATATCTCTTCTTAATATATTTGCTAAAATGCTGGAAAAACTAGTATACCAAAGAATCTACACTCATACACTTAAATGTATTCCAACTGAACAACACGGTTTTATTAAATCACGGAACGTTACCACTAACTTATTAGACTTAACACATTACATAATTAACAACATGAGTGAAGGAGTACAGGTTGATGTTATTTACACAGATTTCGAGAAGGCATTTGATAGAGTAAGTCATAATGTTCTTATCCGTAAGCTTAATGCAGTGGGTATCAGGGGAGATCTTCTCAGATGGATAGAGTCTTATATCAGGAACCGCAGTCAATCGGTGATTCTAGGAGGGTTTAAATCAGATTTTGTTGATATTACTTCGGGCGTCCCGCAGGGATCGCATCTCGGTCCCTTATTGTATAACATCTACTTATTCGACATTAGTAGCTGCTTTGTAAATTCTAATTTCTTACTTTATGCTGACGATAAAAAAATATTCAGAAAAGTCACTTCCTTTTATGATTGTCAATGTCTTCAAGATGATCTTAATAGATTAAGTGACTATTATAAATTAAATAAAATATCAATTAATATAAAAAAATGCCAAAAAATAAGTTTTACCCGTAATAAAAATAATAATATTATTAGTTTTGATTATAAAATTAATAGTGAAAGTATACCAGCTGTTACTTCAGTAAGGGACCTAGGTGTGATTCTGGACGTCAAACTAGCATATCGTACGCACGTGGATTTTATTGTTCATAAAGCCTACAAAAATCTTGGTTTCATCTTGCGACAAGCTGATCCATTTAAAGACATTACTTGCTTGAAAGTTCTTTATTTTGCCTACGTACGTAGTGTTCTCGAATTTGCAAGTGTGATCTGGCGACCGCAATATAAATGTCACATTAAAAGATTGGAAGCAATACAAAAAATTTTTGTGAACAAAATGAATTATAAAACAAAACAATATTCGTTGAATTATGAACAGTCTTGCTCCCACTATGGGTTAAATACTTTGGAGGATAGGAGAGATATAATAGATATTATGTTGTTATACGATATTTTGAACAACAAGTTTGACTATTCCACAGCGTTGGAAAATATAAAGTATCTTGTACCCACACAGCGTACTCGCCACACACGCCTATTCCACGTGCCGGCTACATCAACTAATTATCTAAAAATGTCACCGTTCCACAGGCTCCCGGACATTTATAATAAAAAATTCTCTTCTGTGGATCCCTTCTATTTATCACGTACTAGTTTTAAAAAGCAAATCTTACAATTAATCAATACTGAAGCTCAGCTCACATAATAATATAATAAATTAGCATTTTACACTCACTGCTATTACACTCACACATTCTCATACATGCACTTTCACACACACACTCACATACTCACACACACAATCACATCCTACTTACCAGGTCTTACTTAATATTACATTAAATTGGTTTTAATTTATTATGAATCTGTAGATATTTATAACATTTTCTTTCTTTATAAATACTTTTGGGCTTGATCAATGCTTACCTTCAAAAAATTAAAATCCCTTCTCTGTAAGTAATATCATATTTTGTAAAATTCTTATATTAGTCTTTGTTCACATACGTATATTATTTCACTACCTATTGGTGTACCTTTTAATTGGCGTAGCTTAGTATTTATTCATCTCAAAAATTGTATCACTAGCTGTAAGGTACCTTATTATAAATAAATAAATAAATAAATAAATAAATAAGATTAAAAACACAAGCAGCTTTTTTGAACAGTCTTTACGGACTAAACTTCTTATTACTAAGTAAAACTAGTCGTTTAATATTTACCCTATAAACCTATTAAATATAAAATGCACTCCAGTTTTCTCCAGTGGGACATGTCTCTTTCGTGTATCGATAAAAGTGCTCTAAGCATAAGTAAGTTACTCCTGCGAGACAACTTTACTGCAAGATTGTTATAAATTTAAAAAGGAAAATATTTTCAACTTGAACTTAATCTCCGAAGTTTTTTCCCTTTCAATCGACTTAATTTATTTCTGGTAACTTCTATCTTTAAGAAAATCTAACTTTGCATAATATTTTAACTTGTTTGTTTAAAAGGCGCATGTGGTTTCTGAGCAGTTTTTGAGTTATGCTTAATGCGTCGCTTAATTGACTTGGTCTTCGTATACTTGAAGTAAGTTTTTTTTTTATTCAAGAAATGTAAAAACTGCTGTACCTACGTTTAAGAAATAAAGAGAAAAAAAAAGGAAAGAAATTCATATCATACTTACTATAAGAAACAACTGTTTTCATTTAACACGACATATTTTGTAATATTTTACGCCGCGCGTGGGCAGATGTAGACAGTAGACACACTTCTAGTGTCACCTATCTTCACTGTGAATTTTTAAACAATACTCGAGTCAAATAACAAGAAAAAGTCTTGTATGCTAACATCAAACAGCGATTAAAGCTTAACAAAATTGTCTCTTATTTCTATTGGCATAAAATTCAATTTAAAATCATTGAAAACCAATACACGTTACGCTACGGTGTAACAAAGAGCCGTTTTATGTTGCCGAAAATTTTACATTAGGAATTTTTATTTACGCCCCGTACGTTTCGCGTTCAAATTGGTTAATTAACTTTAATTGCTTGGACGATACTAATTACTGTTCATGCGAGGAATTAAACAAAGCAATTGTTATGTCCGAAATTGAGATAGGTCAGTTATATTTACTGAATTACAGCTCGCTAGTGCTTTGTGCGGAAACAACATTCATTCTTAATTATAGTGGCCGGTTTCATCAAATGCTACATTCATTTCTGAACGTTTACAGTATATTAACATAGATGGAATATATAAAACAAAAAAGTAGTTGCCACCCTATATAGTGTAGCTTTCTGTTAATGAAAAGTTTTCATGATCGGATCAGTATACTTAGATTACAATATAATACATAATACAGCGTTAAAATTGTAATGTTTGTATTAATTTATAAGTTGTTATATTACTACCTGTGACCTGCGGCTTTACCGGCATTGCTACGCTCCTATTGGTCTTAGCGTGATGTTATAATATTATAGCCTATTATAGCCTTCCTCGATAAATGGACTATCTTACACTAAAATAATTTTTCAAATCGGGCACTGAGATTAGCTCTTTCTCTTTCTCTAAACTCTTCAGCTTTTTTATATAAGTATTTAGTTTAAATTTACAGATGAATAGATTAATTTATACACCTATTGTTCATTTTCTAGAAATCAAGCTATACTAAGCCTTTAGCTAATAAAGAAGTCATATAAAGCCTTGCAAAAGTTCGCAAATAGATATCGATTTTACTGCACATGTTGTTTCACAGCTCTATGCCTTAATTTGTAGAACGTAGCTTGTTAATATACAACTTTTATTCCTTTTTACCCAGAGTCGTAGATATCGTAAAAATAATTACCTACTACTAAAAGATATTCTTACTACTTCTTTCTTCTTCTTTCAGCCCGGTTTAACCCAAAGTTAAGTATAGGCCTCTTTATGAGCACGCCATTATTTTCTGTATTTCGCTACCCGCATCCATTTTCTCCCCAAGACCTTCACTATATCGTCAGCCCACCTAGCAGTCTTACTACTTACTGTATTCTAAACCTAAACGTTTATAGGTATTTATATTTTCATAATCATACCTACTACTACCTAATGTATTATACTAAACAAATATTCCATGGATACTTTCTAAAAACTCACAGTTAGGTTTCTACCTCACAATAGAATAGCCAAAGATAGTTCCACAGAAGCCAACAACCATTAACAAACAAAGACCAATAAAACATCAAGTTTCATTGGAAAAACACCCTTTCATGTACCAATTAACCGTATTACAATAAACCAGTGAAGTTTCCTCAGGCCATTATATTGAAATTATACCAAACAATTCCAACACGCTATTGTTCAATTAACTCTATGTTTGACTTTGTTTATAACCAGTACTTAGTCAAAATGTGACGACATTGATCTGAAAGGCATTATTGATTAAAAAAAAACCATCTATTTTTTCTTGTAGTAACAAAGTCTAATTTTATTCGATTTACTATTTGATCTAGGTCAAGTTTTTTAGATAAAGCACGAAAAATATCATTAATCATATAATTCGATTAACAATCAATTGTCGATAAATTTAGTCCAATACCTACCATTTCTACCCAAAAAAAGAGCGTGTGTGCCAAGCACACGTGTCAGAAGTAAAACTTCTTTGACAAGATTCAAAGATACCATTTGCCAAAATCGCCTTTCTCCAGGACGTGTAGGTATTGCCATGACGTGACATTGAAATTTTACTCTCAACGCGCCTAAAGAAATTCAAAATTATAGTAAGTCTAAGCGGTCATCTATACTATAAGTAAACATTCTGACTAACTGCAGATATTAACCTTTATAATATGCAATAACTACGTTGTTTAGTTAATTCGTAGAAACATGTCTGGGTTGCAATCTTGCCAAAAGACAGTAAATTTAGCATATTATGTATTTGTGTCTTCCTTATTACAAACAAGTTTGTCAAATCTTAACAAAATACGAACTTTAAGGTGAATGCAGATGATTGTAATAATATACTTACTACAAATTTTAATATTAGATAATGGTAATTGAGTTCAATAAAAAAAACATTTCATGTGAATAATATTCATAAACATAACACGTATCTAAATGTGTAGCACACTGATTTTAATAACGTTAGAAAAAGAGCATGTGCCGACCACACGTGTCAGAAGTGAAACTTCTTTGGCAATATTCAAAGATACCAAAATCGTCTTACTCCATGACGTGATGGTATTGATGAAACCTTGAAATTTTACTCTCAACGCGCCTGGTCGCGCCAATATAAAAAATATACGTAAGTATATTCTCGATATGAAAGTGGACTGTATTTTGATCTACGTGGTGTTAGCAAAAGAGGGGAAAGACAGGAACACACGGCACATACCTCATCGAAGGGAGTAGCGTCCAGAACACGCGCCGCGCCACGCGGTCAGGGTCCTCCAGCTCGCGCCGGGTACGAACGGGTCCAGTCCAAACACTCCACGCGAACACACACGCGGCGGTGAGCGCGACCAAGGGGCCGGGGCACAGGATACCCCGGGTTAAAAAAGCACAATGCCTGATGATCTAGAGAGCCTCGTGGAAGCTCTCCGGCGGTTGAGTCCCGATCCTCGCGAAAGATCGGAGCGAACTGTCGACTATCGTATGACATTCGTGACATGATACGATACGTTCACGTCAAATAGGACGCGGCGGGCGCTAAAATAGCGCGCGGTGATTGGTTGTGCTCGTATGTAGGGAAGGATGAAGGAATACACCACAAATAATAAACATTTAATTTCTACATTTACTATTTTAATTATATTGGCGTTACCAGCGCCTAAAGAAGTTTCACTTCAAAAAGTTCAGTGCCTATAAACTACATATATAAAGTCTAAAAAGTATTTTATATATGTATACTAATCAAGTCAACAATCTAATCACTTTTAATAAACAAAATTCCAAGCCAATATCCATTATTTCCTACAGTTTCATCAACATATCGGCCATTGGTCAAAACTTTTTTAATTTACTCTCCACCATCCTATTGATTTTCAACTTGATTAATAATGAATTTTCTTTGTGATACTTTGAATTGATAATGTAATGCGTTCGTAGAATAATTTATTAGATACAGTGTTTTAATAATATTATATTGTTATAATAATATAAAAAGACGTGTGGCACTCGGGGACTGCCGCGGTAAAGCTATTGCATAGCATGCCTTCAAGCCACACCTCCGAGCCCGTCGGAGTGGGGAGCGTGAGGTTTTTTCGTTACGGAATTTCTCGATTCGGTCCCCGCGCTCAAGGCCCGCGATAGAAGCTATGCAATAGCTTAATAATAATAAATCATTTATTTCTTTCCACAGCATACATGTACACGGTTTTTGAAGTGAAACTTCTTTAGATGCGTTGAGAGTAAAATTTCAAGGTCGTGTCGTGGCAATACCATCACGTCATGGAGTAAGGCGACGATTTTGTACTACATAAGTAATTTACATTTATTAACTTAAATAAATATAAGATTACTTATGTAGTAGTTAGGATACGATATTATTAGATTGCTTAGATCCTTTCCCAAAATGTTGTCTACATTTTCGTATTTTCACAAGAAAAATGTTTATCTTCTTACTTCTTTATATAAAACGTCTTGAACCTTTTTCGTTTTATTTTGGCGATTCGCGGAAATATCTGAAAATTTAATGTTGATTAAGTAATAAATATACTAATATTGGATGTTACACTGTGGTATTACTTTATGTGAAGTGAAGCCAATAAATGAATTGCTAATGCCATATTGTAATAGAAAATTACATATTTTAGTTTTTATTTATCTAAACTTAATCTATAGGTACTAATAAAGCTGAAGAGTTTGTTTGTTTGTTTGGACGCGCTAATCTCAAGAACTACTGGTCCAATTTGAAAAATTCTTTCAGTGTTGGATAGCCCATTTATCGAGGAAGGCCATGGGCTATATATAATTACGCTAAGACCTACAGGAGCGGAGCACTGCGGGTAAAACCGCGGAGCACAGCTAGTTTTTTTAAAAGACCCGTCAACAATTGTTACATAATCATATTTCTCCTTACGGTGCATTTAGATCAAACAAACATAGAGCACAAACACAATATTATAAATTGATACAAGGTTAATTATTATAAAATAAATAAAAATAAAAATTAATATGTGGATGCCGCAAAAAAAAAGTTACTGTGTTTCGCAAAATGAGGGACCGTATCTTTTTCTGACCCTTCCCAGTCCTTTCCTTTATCCTTCCGGATTCTTCTTTTTATCCATTTAATAAGCTTGTTTGCCAGTTCTAACAAAAAGTGTTTACTCTTAAATTTCCGGTACAAGGAAAAAAATCGCCAAAAAGCTCCATCTGTAAGAAAAATGGACCATTTTTAAACATGAAAAACTAAAGAATAAGAAAAAAAAAGAAGAACTAAAGAAACTTATACTTCTTACATTTCCTTTCCTATCAGGTTGCCTGGCAGAGATTGCTGTGTAGCAATTTGCAAAAGCCGCCTATTGTGCAAAATAATTGTACCTTATTAGTTTGTACTAGATTTACTTACATTGTTTTATACAAGTGTTATAAATAAATAAATAAATAAAAATTTAATAAAGTTCTCAGTAATTGCTATAATTATACAACACCATAAAACAAACAATTTTTCTTAATAACCTCTTGTTATTTGATTAACGTAGTGCCATAAAATGATTGTAAAACTGGATGGATCGTAAACTAAGTAACGTCGTAAAATGGAGAGACGCCAAGTGTGTCAGCAGCCTTAGGGCATTAATAAATAATTATCCTTGTTTATAGCTTTAATGAATTTATGGCTAAAAGCCTAGGCTGAAATTGGGCTGCCTACTTGTCTGATGATAATAGACTATTTTGCATCTGTGTGACGTTTTACGTAGATAAGGTATATCAAAAGGGACCTAGGTAGGTTTTAAGGTTACGTAAGTAGGTATACCTTCTAAAGATGATAATATTTCATTACATATTAAATTCAAATAAGTTAGTTTTTTAGAGCATAATAAAGTATTTTTATTGCATTCTTTTTATCAATTTACAATATACATTGAGGCAGAAAACATAATGTAAAAAATACACTTTGCACCAAAAAACTGAAAAAACTTTACCAATTTTAAGTGTCTTTCAACATAATATTATTCATTATTCAACATACAATTATGTTTTTAATCTGCCTAAATAAAAGTGTTTTATTTGAAAAAAAATTGCGTTAATAAGTAAGTAGGTATGTTCACATAAATCTGTCCTGCAGCCTCCCTTTGATCGCGTCAGATCTTCCGTATCATTAATTTATGAGAGCAAAGGAACCCGTGTATGTGACTAGCTGGATAACGTGGCTTCACTCGTATGGTATCCTGGCAAAAAATCTATGTACGTATCCATAGTCCGTCCTGTAGTCTAACTCTGTACCAAATGCATAGAGCTGTTTTTGAAAGAGTTGCATACATACATTCTGACGAACTTTCAAGTTTATAAAGTAGTAACTCCTAAAAGAATGAACGAAGACAAACATTTTGTATATGAGTTTCGTAAGCCTCAAGAGTAGCTGCTATAAAAATAAAATCAATATGCCTGAAAATAAATTCACCACTTTTTAAGTTTTCCCCAAACAGAAAAGCCACATCATCTTTTATTACAAGTACAATTATAATAACTAATACAAGTTACTAAGAAATTAATACTGTTTTTCTACCCTATAATTAACTCACAAAAGAAAAGCTTGACCTGCATCAGATACGACAAAACATTACAACTAAAATAGAGTTAAAAGCCACGATTCTATACAAATAAGTCGTTGACAAATGACAACCCAGTTACCACAAATGTTTGACATTTAAGTTACATTAAGTCACTAGCTTCAACTTGCGGCTTTGCTCGAGGTACTTCAATTAAAAATAATCTTTGTACTGCCCCCGTACCATGATGTCATAAGCAGTTTTATTTCCAGTGTGGAAGATTGACAGCGCTATAGGTCATCTAGCATCATCGCATCACTACATACCGTAGCAGTTTTATTCCCACTATGGGAAATACTGGGAATAAAACTGCTATAAGACAACATTGTCAATACTGCTATAAGCCTCCTGATCACGATTATAAAACAAAGACCGTAGGCGCGTCTGTCTAGTGTAGAGTAATAAACTCAAAAAATACTGCATCGATTTTAATTTGGTTCCACCAATAGATAGTACTTGAGGAAGCTTTTAGTATATTATTTGTTAAGTTTTTCGCAAGCAAAGCCGAGGGCGGAAAGCTAATCAAAACTCTATCACTAAAATTTAAAGATGGTAATTCTATCTAAAATCTTATTATTAGTTTTACTAAAACAAAATAATAAAAAAACAACAATATTTCCTTGACGACTTCTTTCATTAAACATTGGCAGAAACTCTCATCATATTATACCGATTATATGTATTTAAGCAAGCCTTAATAAACATATTTCCCTTAGAATTTCTTTGATGTGTAAAAAATCCCAGCTTCTCTTTGAGCTTAAAGAACTATTGATTAGCACTGCTGCCTCGAGGAAAATGAAGCGAAATATTTCCGATAGCTTCTAGAAAATTTCATTCAGGATTTTTGAGGTTTTTCGCTTTTATTTAAAAGTGTTTTTCTTTCTTTGCATGTATGTTGTAAAGGGAAATGATTTATGTGTGAATAAGGAATAAATCTATAAGCCAGTTGGAGCTATTTAAAAAATAAGATTGCATATTCCGGAGTAAAATATTTTATTTTGTTGAAGTGGTCGGTAGTTTACGTAATAAAGATTTAGAATAGAAATAATTCACGGTTAACTTGTATTCCAATAGTGTGTTTTTATTATTTTTAACGCGCTTTTTTGTAATTGAGTCGATTTATACCCACTTTAAACAGACAGATACAATTCAAACTTTGTACACTTATCAAGAATAATTGACATTGCAATAATTTCCTAAGTTTAAGCAGTTTTTATTTAACTATATTAATTATTTAATAAGTGTGTTTGCTTAATGCATTCTCTATCAGTGATGGAGAAAAGTACCAATGAATGAAGCCCATAAAACTTTTTCTGAAAATAATAGCATATTACTTTTCGAAATGAGTTTAACAATAAATAAGAATTGAAAAGGGCTTTTAAACAGAATCCCCACATTTAAATTGGATTTTGCGTCTAGACTTTATGTGCTTAAAATTTAGAAACTTCGCAGAAGAGTTTATAAGAGCATTGTAGCAGGTAAATAATGCAATATAGATTATTCTGTTATTATTTTTTATTTATTTAAGGGCTGATTTTTCAATCCTTGGTTAAAACTTATTCGTAGAATAACGTATTAAACTACCATTTATGAAATGTATTCTAATTGCCAGTATTTGACAGTTTACAGGTGACATTTTAATATTATCGTGTAATACTTTATTGGACGGGTAAGTTTTATCCAAGGATTGAAAAATCGGCCCTAAAAAGGTGCACACTACAGCTGACAATTTTGACTGATTACACACATTTTACATAGAACAATTACATGTTGCGGTAAAATGTCAACCAAGTTGTCAAAAATACGCACAGCTTAGTTGAGAGAAAAAAATATTAAAAGCTCATGATCTCTCTTTCGCTGTAATTTGCCTTTTTATACATATTATATTATGTACATGTATTACGATATGTATTGTATGTATGTATTTATTTTACTTATGCATATATAATTATAGGTATATACGTATGTATATGTATGATATCTATTATATATCTATGTATTATTTATAGTATATTTATTAGTATTTTTTTTTATTAGTATTATATTACATAATTTTTGCGTATACTTTTTACCCACCTCCTTTTTCTATTATGTTATCACATCTTTAGTTGGTTGCCTGGAAGAAATCACTTATAAGTGATAAGGCCGCCATCTGTGCTGTGTCTTATTTTAGTATAAGTTTTCTTTTTGTAATTTTTGTTGGCAGTACAATAAAGAATTTAAATAAATAAATAAATAAATAAAAATTACATTATATTTTAGCACAATTCATAGATCAAGTAAGATTAATTTTAAAATACATGTCATAAAATAAATTGAATCTAAATTATTTTAATGTATTTTAGTTTTATAGCATTCAAGTTTTAAAGAACAAATAGGAAAATAATTTTTAGGGAATAGTATTTTTTCATAATAAATTGTTTGTTACTTAATAATTTAAATACTTATTAATTAAAAGGCGGTTTATTCCCTGTATAATTTTTTGCTGTTACACATACGTAAATCCAACCGAAATAACTAAAAAAAGACAGGTAAGTGACGGCGAATAGAGCCTTTAGCCGCTAGATATTAATCAATTTTTTTTAATATTATAACCATCCTTTTATTCTTAATTTTTTACTTTTATTTAAGTAATTATTGTTTGTATAAATTTTTAATCTAATTTAATTTTTAATCTCTATGATGTTTATGTATTAAATTTAAAGTTGAATATTTACCATAACATAATTCGCCGCTCTGTTCATAAAATTCCGCAGGACAGGCATTGCCTAGTGCGGGAACCAATGATTTTATTTCCTGTATTTTAACGTTTTTTCTTTAAGAAACTGTATTAAGCACTATGTAATGTATGTATGTATGATTGATGTACGTGTCTTAAAGAATAAAGAACTTTAATTTAATTTAATTTATATTATTTTCTGTCTTAAAGTTTTTTGGATAGTTATACATATAAATTACAATCACAGTAAACTATTCCATCAGTATGGACACAGACCTTTATGTTGAATCCAATTTGATGGTTCTGCTATTTCGGGTCAAGTCGCGACTTGACATTAATTAGTCGATGCAAGTCTGTGGAACAATTGAATTTAGCATTTATAGACCTTGGTGTAGTTTTAGAGCCCGCGGCTTCATTCGTGTAGTACCTACATAAAGATACTTAAGTGTTAATCTACAGGGTGACAAAAATGTAAATAAAAAAAAGCGTGTGCGCTGAGCACACTTGTTAGAAGTGAAACTTCTTTGTCGCGATTCCAAAATCGTCGCGAACACGAACACGTCATGGAGTAAAGCTCCATGACGTGACTGTATGGCCATAACGCGACTTTGAAATTTCACTTCAAAAATTTTACGCAATTTTGTTTTTTAAGTATTTTTTACGTAATCAGCCCATGAAGAACTTTAAGCACTATTGAGCATAGCGTATCAATGTAGGGACTCTATACCAAACTATTAACATCTTTACTGTCGCAATATATACCTTGCAATATACCTACAAATGTGACGTGTCCGATTTTTTTTGTAACAGTTTCAAAAACTTTTATTCCCATCCAACATTGACAAAGCCAGTCCAAACAACTATTCTATATATAAACTCACTCTTCTACCATAATAGCTCAACCAGCAAATGAACCGTTCATAATATTTAACTACGGCTAAATCATAACTTTTTTGCTAACCGTACTAAATATAGCAATGTCGTCGTTTAGTTATATTTTACCCTGGGGAACTATTCTGCCGACTTACTGCGAAGTTATAGAGTATATTAGGGTAAGGGCAAACGTATAAAGATAGATTTTTTCTATATGATCCTTATAAAGGCGAAAGTATACAGTTTTTATTTTAGTGATTATTTTTCCGACCCAAATATCGACCAATAGAATTGCACCATTCGACGTCACGTGGTACAACCTACATGGTATTATACTGATAATTTTTTGAAAATTTTCTCTGGTAGTTGCTATATATAAAAAACAAAACATGATCCAGTCAAATTAACCACACGTCAAACTGACAGGTTGAATTCAATTGTGAAATTATTGGCCGACATTTGGGACGGAAAAATAATCCCCCGAATACCACACGAGCTTCAAAATTATCTGGCATTTCCCTCAAGGTTCCCTGCAAACAAATAAAGTCGTCAAGTTTTTCAGGAAAAATCACTCGCGCTTCGCGCTCGTGATTTTTTAACCTGAAAAACTTGACTCCTTCATTTGTTTGCAACGAACCTATCGGAAAATACCCGATAATTTTGAAGCTCTTGTGGTATTATAAGTGAAAATCTAAGGTCCAGTACAGACGATATTTTTTTATAATTATTTGGAATTTATAATGCCAACTGGAGAGAAAGTACTCTTTAGTACTGCAGGTAGAAAATTCTTAACAAAGGAAACATATATTTATTTTTGGAAGGAAAGAAAACTGCATTTAAATAATTCCGAAATTTTGCTTGCCACATCCGGGAGACGAACCGACTAAAATCTGTTTCAATTACCTTCACACTGTATTTTTATAGCATTGATCGTTAGGATAAACTATAAGGATGAAATATCTCTAACAAACTTGATAAATCAAATAAGAAGAAAACCATGAAGGCGAACATAGTTAGATCAAAAAATTAACAAAGAACACCACCCCACATTACATTACAGTCCATCACACAACACATTACAACATAAAACGATACAAAAGTATTCTCTTCCAGCTTAAACACAACAAAGGGGGGAAAACAAAGCATTTTCCAGTCGAATTCATCTAAACAGAGTTCATGCGAATCCAACACCTAAAAATATCAAGTCGCCTTGACATGACATCGGACTAGTGATGTGATATCGGTTTCGGTATCGTTATTAACGTTTTGTAATGAACCGATAAAATGAGAATTTAATAAAATGGATTTGAAGAAATGTGAATGTAAACTTTATTGAAAAAAAACTGTTATATTGAAATGCAAGAGACAGTAATAAAATATTATTTTTAATAATTAATCAAAGTCGAAGAAACGTAAAAGTACATCAGTGCAAAATTGAGACTAGAAATTAATATCGACACACAAAACATGTAACATATTATCATGAAAAAACATAATTCAGTCAAAAACATAATAAACTAATCTGTAATCTATCTAATATAACATAATACAAAAACTATTTACATTTACACATCTAATAACATCATTTACTTTCCCTAAAAGTAAACTAAACACCCATCTGCTTCCACATCACGCATCAATACGGAAAACTAATACCGTTATTGCGATACCCATATCCATAACCATACCTATACCTATAACGATACCACATCTCTCACGTCAGTGATATGCACATAGCCTTTACCTAGTCGTTGACCTAAAAAACGTTGTTACATCGCAAACGAGGCTTTTAGACCCATTTTTATTTAGAAAAGTTATGCAATGAGAATTATGGAATTAATTTTTAAATGCAAGCCTGCATCCAGGTCCATACAAATATAGAGTTTGTGTTCTTTTAACAAATGGAGGAAATTTAATTATCTTTATCCAACTTTGAAACGGTGGGTAATGTGTTAAAGGTAGAAATGTTTATACATACATACAAGTAGGTACATATAAACAAATGCATATGTGTGTATATATTTTATTTCTTTTTAACGTACTGTTAACTTTGGCGGAATTTTCTTTAGTAGTTGCTGAGAGTTGCCAAAGTAAATAAAAATATTTATTGGCACCATCTGTTAAAAAAACTCAAACTTTAAAAAAATACAATATCAAACTCAACTTATTATTAGCTCATCATCTCTCGATATATATTACAGTACAAAGCTAACCAGTAACAAAGTAAACACGATATATAAAAAAAATGGCCGATTCGCGGCAAAAATACATTTTCATATGCAAATAATATGGCCATAACGCATGTCATAAAGATGATTATTTGCGCGGGAAATGATGGAATGACTTGAAAAATAATACTGAAAGAGCGGGAAAAGTTTTTTTTTTCATTGCTTTTTATCGACATTTGTGTTGGGAATTTTCGCTTTGAATAAATGATGACTTATTTGAACTTAATGTATTTTTTGTGGTTTAATTATACTTCTAAAAATACATAATCAGTATAAACAATTATATTTGCCAATAAAGAGTTTGTTTTCTCATTTAGAACTAACAACTCAATACTGTTTTTTGCGTGTTTATTTTTGTATCTATGTAGGTAAAGTATTACTATCAGATCTCGATATCCAGAGATATCGATTTAAAAATTCTTGAATAGATAGACTAAGTACATATTATTATTATTTACCGTAGGCTATTTTTATGTTGCGAGAACGAGCGAAGTCGGGGCAGCTTGTAGTTTATGTACCCGTTTCTTATGTACACACAATATAGGCTTATTTTCCGCCTAAGAAAATAAAGAAACATTTCATATATGCAAATATGAGGGAAATCCTTTGAGAATTCAAGATATGAGGGAAAAGACACGTCAATATACGCTTCAAAGGTAATTTGCTTCCGGAAAATTGACAAACGAAAATAGTCGCTAATGGCTGGTAATAAAGAGCTATATTATGTATGAGTTTGTTTTTTATGTTATGTATTTTGAATCTTATTTTATGAGAGAAGAGTGGATGTACTTGAGTTAACTTTTGATTGATGACGTCATAATATTTTTACTGTAGCATTTAAAAGGGACAGACACTACAATGTTGAGTAAAAAATATTTTGTTTGTTTTATTAGTTTTTTTTAAGCGAAACTTCTTTAGTCGGGTTGAGGGTAAAATTTCAAGGTCGCGTCATGGCAATACCGTCACGTAATGGAGTAAGGCGACAATTTTGGTATCTTTGAATATTGCCAAAGAAGTTTCACTTCTGACACGTGTGTTCAGCACATACGCTGTTTTTTATTTAGCTTGCTTATAAATCTTGTTCATTTTTCAACTATAATTTATTCGTTCAATTTATAACAAAATTGATATCCGTAAAATTCGCTACTTTGTTATCCCAAGTAAATTACAAAGCAATAAAATGGTGGAAGCAGCGCAAATAATCTGCGTCGTGGTGATAGCGTGATTCAAATTTACTCAGAGTCACGCACTACAGTCGCTATTTCATGGCTGACAGTCACACCGAATTGCAACAAAAAATTTAATTATATTTAATGATTTTTTTACAGAAAATATCACCGACGTTGATTTAATGTAAAAATTGTCCTTATTATAAATTTTCATCTAATTTTCTGCACCGATGTCGACGAATGTATTAACATAGAGCCATAAACTTTGTTTACTACCAAAATATTGCAGAGCCTGGTAGAACAAGAAGGCTGGTCACATAATGGTCCGTGAAAGATTCAATCAACAAAAATATGTAAAAATGCATCTACCCTTCAAGGCGACACGAGAGCTCACTTTTAACGTAGAGAGTTTTCAGTTGATAGCTAGATAGTACCTTATTATATTCTTATTAATTATTTAACTAATAGATACTATAGACTATACTATTATAATTATAGTGTTTCTTAAGCTGTAACATACACTGTAGTAGACTCTATATCCATCCATATTCCATATTTCCTAACTTACTCATTTATTATATTTTTCTAGTATTGTTGAACCGATTTCTATGAAATTCGGCACACACGTAGAGGGTAACTTGGATTAACACATAGGATATTTTATCCCGAAAATCTCACGGGAACGGGAACTATGCGGGTTTTCCTTTGACGCGAGCGAAGCTTCGGACGAAAAGATAGCAATAAATAATAATATAAAACAAAAAAAACTTGAACGATGTCAAGGGACATCCGGATGGAACGAAGTGTTAAGTTAGAGAGAGATAGACAGAGAACCACGCGCTCGCCGCACGGCTTACAACTCTAGCAAAAAGTGTCGTGACAACTTTTCGTAAGAATTTTTTCCGTCTAGCCCCCTTTCACAACGCGCGATAAGGAACTTCGTTCCAATTGCACATCGGTGTAACAACGGCAATTCCCTGAACATTAATTTAGCATTAGCTACACTATAATGGCATAAGTTTTTGTACCGTACAGAAGTTTAACTCCGAACACGCGACTCTGGTTTATTTACACATAACTTTATTAATGTATGTTTGTTTGTCACGCCATTCGGTACGGTGTGAAATAAAGCTCGTTCTGATGTTAATCTGATTATTTAATTATCGTGTTTAGCAGTTATTTTTGTTTATAGCGGTTTTATCGCAAATAACATAGCAATGGTTAAACAGTTTTCTAAATAAAGAAAAATTATTGAGTAAACTATAATATGTATCTTACAACGAAGCTTTTAAAAAAAGGTGTCATCATAATCACTGATTTCAATTACAGACAAATCTTATTTATTACGAGTATTATAAAAATTGCCACTTCCTAACAAAAATACTTGGAAAATAAAATTTAAATGTGTTCTAAAAAAATAATGTTTTCAGCGAACAAAACAAATATTAAAAACCAATCTATCCGTTCGGAAAACATTCAAACTCAAACTCAAACTCAAACATTTATTTATTCAATTAGACTTCTTTTAGAAGCACTTTCGAATCGTCATTACATTTATCTACATAATTCATAAACATAATCCAAATACTTATCTATTTTAAAATCATCCACTTTAAAATGATACCTCAAGACGTTGCTTAGAAACGAAACCTCAACATTACAGGAGTAAAGAGCCTCTTTCGAAACAGAAACCTTAACTTTAAGAGAACTCAGACGAATCCAGGCATCCAGCAATAACTAGGAACGAAGAATTGCACAATCAACTCTCACTTCCCCATTTATTTGAAAGGCCGAGACGCAATTCGCATTCAAAATGCGAGAAATGTCTTAGTCCATTGAATAAAAAGTTCTAGAGTGCGTGAGTTAGTAACGTAAGATGTTTCTTCGGAAACATGTCAGGAGTCCCTAGGTAATAAACATACTAAAACCCCGGGACACTAGGAGGAGCCCCGGAGTGGGGGGAGGGGGGAAAAGCTCCATTTTTTTCATTTTTCGCTTAAATCTCAAAAACGGTACATGTTAGAGAAAAACTTTCAAGGAAAAGTTAAAAGGCCATAAAATTATCTACAAGTTGTACCTAAATTATTTTTTCCTATATCCTACCGTTTCTGAGTTACACGCAGTAAAAAATGATTTTGGCTCAAACAATTTCCCCATACGATCAAAAAATATTTCTTTCTTCCAAAAAAACTCAAATGTGCAGCTTGTGACCGGTACTGATAGATTGTTCTTAATTAGGTCTATAATTGGTAAAATAAACACATTCCTCCATGGAAGCCTTTAGGAGGAATCGATTGTCAAAATATTATATTAGGGTAGTTTGAGTTACTGAACTTGATCTTTTTATTTTTTTCTTCCAAAAAACTCAAAAGTGCAACTTGTGACCGGTACAGATAGATTGCTCATAATTAGTTCTATCATTGATAAAAATACCAGATTCCACCACGGAGGCCTTTACGGGGAATTGAATTTTATTAGGGTAGTTACGATACTTGAACTTTTTATTTTTTTTTCTTCAAAAAAACTCAAATGTGCAACTTGTCACCGGTACTGATAGATTGCTCTTAATTAGGTCTATAATTGGTAAAATAAACACATTCCTCCATGGAAGCCTTTAGGAGGAATCGATTGTCAAAATATTACATTAGGGTAGTTTGAGTTACTGAACTTGATCTTTTTATTTTTTTTCTTCCAAAAAACTCAAATGTGCAACTTGTGACCGGTACTGATAGATTGCTCTTAATTAGGTCTATAATTGGTAAAATAAACACATTCCTCCATGGAAGCCTTTAGGAGGAATCGATTGTCAAAATATTATATTAGGGTAGTTTGAGTTACATACTGAACTTGATCTTTTTATTTTTTTCTTCCAAAAAACTCAAAAGTGCAACTTGTGACCGGTACA
>CAJQZM010035418.1:41831-58780 GCA_907164665.1 Colias nastes
ATTTTTTTCTTCCAAAAAACTCAAAAGTGCAACTTGTGACCGGTACAGATAGATTGCTCATAATTAGGTCTATCTTTGATAAAAATACCAGATTCCACCACGGAGGCCTTTACGGGGAATTGAATTTTATTAGGGTAGTTACGATACTTGAACTTTTTATTTTTTTTCTTCCAAAAAACTCAAATGTGCAACTTGTGACCGGTACTGATAAATTGCTCTTAATTAGGTCTATAATTGGTAAAATAAACACATTCCTCCATGGAAGCCTTTAGGAGGAATCGATTGTCAAAATATTATATTAGGGTAGTTTGAGTTACTGAACTTGATCTTTTTATTTTTTTCTTCCAAAAAACTCAAAAGTGCAACTTGTGACCGGTTCAGATAGATTGCTCATAATTAGGTCTATCATTGATAAAAAAAAACAGATTCCACCATGGAGGCGTTTAGGAGGTATTGAATTTATTAGTAGTTAGGTAAAATAAAAAGCTTTCGAATTTTTCACATTTCATGGGATGTAGCTCGAAAACGGCTGCGAATAGAAAAAATGATTTAGGCACAACTTGTAGATAATTTTATGGCCTTTCAACTTTTCCTTGAAAGTTTTTCTCTAACATGTACCGTTTTTTTAGATTTAAGCGAAAAATGAAAAAAATGGACCTTTTCCCTCCTCCCCCCACTCCGGGGCTCCTCCTAGTGTCCCGGGGTTTTAGTATGTTTATTACCTAGGGACTCTTGACATGTTTCCGAAGAAACATCTTACGTTACTAACTCACGCACTCTAGACCCCCCTTGGAGGGACTCATTCAATGGACTATCTACAGAATTTCATTTTGCACAGACGAATGTTACAACAGAGGGATCCTTACAAATCGGGCTTGGCTATTGTGACGTGTTTCAAGCGGTTACAATTGTATGTAACGAATGCTCTGTGCAGCTAGTTTGTTATACAGCTTGATAAATTGTAGCTCGGATTAAAGAGTGGATTTGTGTCTTTTTGGCTAAGGTTGTTTGTTGGATAATGTATGGTTAAAGTAATGTTGTTAACAATTTAAATGATACCGCTATAAATTAATATATTTTATGCTAGTAACTAAATCTAATTGTTTACAGTATAATCAGTTTAGTAGATATTGTAAGAGTTTAGCAATAATAAAAGATATTATTACATAAAATGGACAGTTTGATTTTCAACATACAATATTATTAGTGTAGATAACAATATTACCTATAATAGATAATAGCTTAAAAATAAAGTCTCTTCGTTAATCTTAAAAAAAAGCTAAAATTAAGGAGTAGCCAAAAATTAAATTTCCAAAAATAGACCCACAAAACACATTCATAATTGTGTCATTTCTATTTATTCCAGCGTACTCAAGTACTCAACTTAAACGAGTGTATTAAATGTTTAATGGCCTCTTAGATATAATTACTCTGTAATACCTTAAATTATGGCTCTCACAATCAACGGCCCTTCTTACCTTTTTAAGTTCTTCACTTAAATGCTACTTATTTTTCTCACTTGAAATATAAGCACCTTGGGATTAAATAAAAGGACGATACTTGTACTTTAGATTTATTAACTATGGTGGATAATAATAATTCATGCTTGATATTCATTTTCATAATAATTACTGACGGGTTTAGAAAAAGTGAGATAAAAGAAAAAAACATCTTATCTATACTAATATTATAAAGAGGAAAGGTTTGTATGTATGTATGGTTTTCACGCATAAACTACTGGACCGATTTTGATGAAATTTGGCACAGACAATCTTTAGATCCTGAGAAAGAACATAGGCTACCTTTTATTGCGAAATATGTACCACGGGCGAAGCCGGGACGGACCTCTAGTGTTATTTATAATATGGCGCTATGACTTCATGAGAGATCTTACAAATGAAATATTATTAAAATTGGTTCAGCAGTTTTCGAGTTTTATTGATGTTAAAACTTATTTTATTTGTAAAAGCTCCGTGTATTACCAACGGAAGTACGATTTTATCCTTACTTATGTCATAAATGAAAAAATATGTTCGTTTTTTTTCCTGTTTACCGATAAACACATCAAAAGCTGTTTAAAAAAGTCTATATAAATAATCTCTTTGTTAAATATCTTGATATAATAATAAATATGGCGAAGTAACGGTAAACAGATGTTGTTTTAAACATAAATATTTTTGGCTACTGTCCAAATTGTTTATACTGTGGACAAGTTAAAGTTTAAAGTACTCGTTAATTAATTAATAATATTATATTGTTTTGTATCGGGAGCATGCCAATTATTTGTTATGTTTGTTTGTTTGTTGCTACGTATCGGATTGAGCGCGTACGTGTCAGGTGTTCTTAACAATAATGATACGAATTCGCACCTTTATTTTTCGATTTTGAATAGAAAGTAAGCTACAGCCCGCGGTTTTGCTCGTATTCCCAGTGTCAAAGTGTTTTCGCGTGAAGGTTAAATAAACAATAACTTTCTTTTTCTATTGGCATAAACTTAAGTTTTTCTTTCAGATCCTTTTCCAAAAACATAAAAATTATTAACGAAATCTGTCATTCGTTTTTATATTATATCAATTACAAAGGAACTTGTTAACTGTTGTTGTTGATGTTTTATTTTACCTAATCATATAATATTATGATTATAACTGCCATAACATTAGATTATTTACTAGTTAACTTACTACTGACATATTATGCGTATAACATAACCAAGAAGCGCAACTCAGGGTCCCAAGACACAAGTATTTCACTTAGTTTGAGACCCACTGTTGTACATTAATTGTAAAACATAAATGGACAAATAAATTTATTTCATTTCATTCCATAACCTTAAAAAATGACAGATTATCACAATTTCGCCAGGCTTAACGAAATCCTTGCAAACAAAAAACGAAAGCTGCTAATCCTCTTGTAAAATAACAAGCTCAGTACAAAACATTTGATACGTGTTGAAATTAGCAAAATATATTTTTTTTGCAACTGTGAACATTGTTTTATGTTATAAGGACTGCAATCCTATCCTATCCTACTAACATTATAAATGCGAAAGTTTGTGAGGATGGATGTAGATATTTTTACTGTTTGTTACTGTTTCACGCAAATACTACTGAACCGATTACAATGAAATTTAGCACACATATAGAGGGTAACTTGGATTAACACATAGAATAGGTTTTATCCCGGAAATCCCACGGGAACGGTAACTATACGGGTTTTTCTTTGAAAACGCGGGCGAAGCCGCGGGCGGAAAGCCAGTTTATTTATATATCGAAGGCACAAGGAAAATATAAGTTAATGAATACATAGTATAAAAGTAGCTTTCTCTATCCCTATCTATGTCCCTACGAATGCTTAAATCTTTAAAACTACGCAACCTATTTTGATACGGTTTTTTTTAGTAGATAGAGTGATTCAAGAGGATGGTTTTAGTATAATATAATTTATTAAGTTTTAGATAAAGCGGGCGAAGTCGCGGGCGGAAATCTAGTTACGAATATATTACATTTTATTCATTCTAACAATGTACATACTGAATTTTCAAGATTACTTAAAAGACTGGTGAATTTAGACCGCATTATTCATTCATTCAACCACAATAATATTCCACGATAACTTTAAAAAATATTAAAATTAAAAATATATTAATTAGCATCTCAATTTAAACTTAAATCGTTAAAATTTTGATTGCTTTAAAATTACGTGGGGTAAGGGTCAACTTTGTGATCGAAAAAGTAATTTTGGTATTAATTTCCCAAAGTAATGAATTGTGAACAATCTCAATAATATTTCAATTTGTACACCAGTTGAAAACACACAAAGGATATCAAAATTGTTCCCTTCATTGTTATTTGATAAATTATTTATATCGGAAACGCTTTCATTTGGAAAATCAGTGTTTTGAACGGCCATAATAATATTTAATACAATATACATATAGTACGAATGGACGTGCTTTCTATAGTAATAATATATCTAAAGCTGAAGAGTTTGTTTGAACGCGCTGATCTCATGAACTATTGTACCAATTTCAAAAATTCTTTCACCATTGGATATTATATAGTAAGTGATCCCTGAGTGTTATAGGGTATATAATGTACCTACTATGGGTGAAGCTGGGGCGTACCGCTAGTCTATTATATTGTTATACTTATGCTTCGTCGATATTTGCATATTCGCCTGGAGATATTTTAATAACGTTTAAGAACCGTGTGTTATGATTGATCATTGAAGATATACAGCCGGCTTCTGAATTGAGAATTGATTTGATTGGTTTGAAAAATCTTTAAGTATTTATAGTTCGGGACATTATTACTTCAAATACTAAATTTAAAGGCTGATAGTCTATTAATATTAAGCAATATTAAGCCCTAACAATGTCATTCAAGTGATATGCTTGAAGCGGTCACCACTCAGTATCGAGGCTTAATAGTTTCTGTCAATTATCAACGGTTCCCAATTAATGTTTATAGACTCAAGGACTATGAATAAATAAAATAAACTTAATAATAACGTATAAATATTCGAAAGTGAAATGTAGTTTTAATGTTTATTTATATATTTTAATTTTAAGCCTTTTTTTTTTATAGTGGGGAAATCTTCTTAGATACCAACGGCTCCCGGGGATGGAGCCGTGGTTATGTCGGATTTCTACCGACTAAAACCCCACTCTGTTCCATCGCGCTGCTTTGGACGGAACTGCGGGAACGGTTACGACTCTACCGCGTGTCCCGCCCAGCAGATGCCCGTTTCCAGGCCCACCACTAGAACCCCCCTCGCTGGTGGCTGCTGCAGACAATGGATCTTTCCCCGCTCCATCATCCGCGTTCCCCCGAACCCCCGACCCCATCACCGTCCGGCCGGAGGGTGCACGCCGGAAAGTCCTCCGATGTGTGAAATATGAAATGAAATGAAATGAAATACGTTTATTATGGATACATAAAAGATACAAATAAAATAAAATAAAACAAGAAACTTAAATCTAACTTAAAAATATGTATGCCACAAAAGGCCTGCCACTCAGTGCAATACACTGATTTTCAGTGGTTGCCTTAGGATGCCTTGCTGACAGTGGATGTATTTTTGCTCAAAACTGCATAAGGTTATTAAAAAATAAAAATAAAAATACCTATATAATATAATATCTATTTTAATATTATAATATATACTTGAAAATAATTATACTTAGGGAATAAATAATATTTACACATTAGCTTAGAGTAGTAAAGAGATTATTGGATAAATACTTAAATAATAAATAAACAAAAAGGAACATTATTGGGGATGCTAAATTTTTTCTTGTTGACGTTTTTGAAAATCGAGAAGATATGACTTTAATTTTTTTTTAAAAGAAGATAGGCTTTGTTGTGAACGAATAGGCGGCGGTAAGTCGTTCCAACATTTTGAGGCTCGATACCTAAAACTCCCTCTAAATGTAGATGTTCTATGTTGGGGAATTTCCAACAAAGAACATGCGTGTCTAGTCTGGTAGGTTGTATTATTTTCCGCCAACCATTTCAATTTATTGTACAAATATACAGGTACTCTATATTTTATAACATTAAATAGAAGCGTAGCCAGGTGTAAGTGGGTACGATATTCCATTTTAAGTGAGTTGTGTTTGATCAAGTACGGTGTAACATGATCACGATAGGGAATATTGTAGCAATAGCGAGCACACGCATTTTGCACCCGTTGCACTATCTTTTTCGTTGATGCCAGCAACCTAGGACCTACAACCACATCCGCGTAATTAAACTTCGACAAGATAAGCGACTCACAAAGTAATTTCCTGACATTAACACTCAAGGACTGTCTAATCCGATAAAGCAGTTTCAGTCGGTAAAAACAGTTTTTTGAAATATTTAAGATGTGCTTGTGAAATCGCAAGCCTTCATCAAATACTACACCAAGATTACGCGCTTCAGTCACTCTTTCTATTGGTTCTCCGTTTAAAAATATGGTAGGTTGTTGGGCCAATATTGAATTGATTTGATGAGTTGAGCCTATGATCATATATTTGGTTTTGCTAGAATTGAGAGAAAGACAATTAGATTCTGACCAAACCGATATACGACTCAAATCATCATGTAGCCTTTCCAGAGCGATGTCCATCTCACTCGCCTTGAACGAGAGGTATAATTGGATGTCGTCCGCATACATATGATATTTGCAATGCCTTATGCATTGCGTTACATCGGCTGTATACAAAATAAACAAAAGAGGACCAAGAATAGAACCTTGCGGTACTCCTCTGGAAACTTCCGCCCATGCAGACGAACATGCACTTTGACTACTTTCCGCTTTTAACTCGACCATTTGTGAGCGGTAGGAAAGATAACTTTTAAACCACTGTAAAGAGTCATCATCAAAACCGTAGTATGAAAGCTTGCAGAGAAGCAAGTCTATATTGATACAATCGAAAGCTCTGGAGTAGTCTAAGAGGATTAACAGACTCCCCTCCCCTCGATCCTGTGCCTCAAGCATATTATCAACCACATCCAACAGAGCTGTTACGGTACTGTTTTGTTTCCTAAAACCCGATTGCCTAGTTGGTAACATATCATTTAAATCTAAGTAGCGCCTGACTTGCTCACATCCAACTTTCTCAAGAATCTTTGATAGACATGGCAAAATACTAATTGGTCTTAGATCTTTAAGACAATTTGGATTGTTAGTTTTGGGCAATGGTTTAATGAGCGCTTTACGCCAGGTGGAAGGGAAGGTGCAAGTCTTAAGTGAAGTGTTTATGATATTC
Source organism: Colias nastes (assembly GCA_907164665.1). Lineage (NCBI taxonomy): Eukaryota > Metazoa > Arthropoda > Insecta > Lepidoptera > Pieridae > Colias > Colias nastes. The sequence goes on from CAJQZM010035418.1 coordinate 48,586, forward strand.
GTAATTGTTTCCAGAGTAAAGGGCAACGATAATTTTAACATATCTAGTGAGATTCCGTCGTAACCAATAGCATTAGAATGCAATGATCTAAAATGCTTATACACATCGTCTTTAGAGACAGCCGCAAAAGAAAACAGTGAAGTCCCTTTTCTATTGTTTAAAAAGAAATCTAAGTCCTCTTTAGACGCGCACGATCTACCAGGAATATATAAAAAATGACGATTTATATCATCCGGCTTTCTAAGATGCTCCGGCAACGCATTGTCAGTACTTCTACTGATATTAACATTTTTTTTTTATATTATTCCAGAGTATACGCGGGTTATTTAAATTCGTGTTTACAAACATTTCAAAATAACAAATTTTTTCGCGCTCAATCGCATTCGCAACCTCTTTCTTTAACTCGAAATAATATAATTTATGACTATCCTTTTTAGAATACTTTGCTCTAGTATATGCATCATTCCTACGTCTCATCAGTAGCCTGATATTGTATGTGATCCAAGGGTAGTTCTGATTTTTTACAAGAAAGTGCTTAATGGGAGCTAGACAGTCATAAATTGATAAAATGGTTAAATTAAAATTCGAAACAAAATTATTAACATCCTGGTGGTCCATTATAGCATCCCAGTTAATGCTTGACATAGCGGTTTCGAATAGTTCCATGTTAATATCTTTAATTGGTCTGTATTGTATTTTAGAGGGATACACTTATCTTTAGCTATGTAAAGTTCGCACGAAACAAACGCATGGTGACTTAAATCATTTATATGGTTCACTGATATCCGTTGCACATTTATGTCCGTACATATAAGGTCAATAATAGTTTCACTATGATCTGTGAAATGTGTGGGTTCATTTATAATTTGCGTTAAGCTCGTCATTGTTAAAAATTCTAGCAATTTGCGATAACCGATGGTACTCTTGTCTGCAAAATTAATATTAAAATCTCCCATGACTATGGTATTATCAGCCCATGAAAAACTAGCGACCGACTCATAAATTGCGTTAACGAAAGTATCGACATTCAACCATGGCGGGCGGTAAGCTGTGCCGATTACTAGTTTTTTACACCGAATGTTTAAAGTTATCCACATTTGCTCAACATTTAAACAACATGGATGTTTTAAAACTTTCACATTCAAACTATTTCTAACATAAAAGCCAACGCCACCGCCGCGACCTCGCACATGCGGCGGTCGAGGTATATGAACAAGGCGATAACCTGTGAACTTAGGCGCACGACCCTCTTCTCCTTCTTTTAGCCATGTCTCATTAATACACAACACATCCACATTGTGTTGCTCCATCGCAGCAAGAAGCTCTTCGTGACCAGTCCCAAGCGAACATATATTTATAAGGCCAATTACGAGATTTTTTATGACCATCATTATAGTATGTTAATATTAAATAAAATACATATTGGACAAAACAGTAGATAAATATGAATGTATTTAAATAAGATATGCAATATCATCATTGAGTGGAGTTTTAGTGTTAAATCATTTACCCAGTTAATATAGTTTATAAATAGAAAAAATACAATAAAATAGTAAAATATAGAAGAAAGTACGAAACTCAAACCAAACACACCACCGGCAACAAGGCAGACCAAAACAACATCAAATTCTCTAGGACAATAATGGAAATAACAATAATGACAAAATAAAACAACAATAAACAAAAATCTTACTTTTATCACTATGATTACGAGTGTAACGCTTAGACAATAACTAAAAGTAACAACAAAATAAATTCTCGACACTAGAGCAATATCATTAGTAAAAAAATAAGTTGAAATTAACTTGTGATTATGCAAAATATCCAAGGCAAGTAACAAAACCTTTAAAAATATAATGAAGTTTAAAATTGTAACATACAGTATTGCAAATTCAATCTTAATAAATATTATATCAATTGGTATAGAACGATAACAGGTTGTAAAAATATGTTTCTTTAGTATACAACAATAAAACAGTACAAATAGATCCAGATGAGATAGTGTATAATATTTCACAGCACGAACTTTTAAGCAACGCACTATAAAATTGCAAATTACACGTTTACAAAATACACGTCGGGGGACCCTCCGGCGCACTTTTATAGAGATTACCTCGCAGCCCCCACCTCACCAGAGGTGGCGGCCCTCGGTCCGGCCCCACGGACCGGATTACGAGTTGGCCATAACTCTGAGCTACTGAGCCCCTCCGCCGCGACAAGGCCTGGACCGTTGGGGGGTAATTTTAAGCCTAACATTAACAATAGTACCGCCAAGTTTTTGCGAATTCTTCAAATGTTTTATTTTTTGTAAATAATACCTACAAAACTTGACACGGTATTTTAATGCTTTATTATTTTAATTTACTAACTGCTTTCGTTCATACTAACAAAATGATTCTAAAAAATAAAATATGTCGAATTTTTTGGAAGATAATTCATATGTCCATAAAATTACCTTTTTAACATCCTCCTAGAAAAGTCTAGATTCAATAAATTCATAAACATACATACAAAATAAATAAATAGACGGGCATCAATTTAACCGCAAAGAGCATAACTCATAAACCATTTGACGCGTTCAGCATAGCAATGAAGGAAATTCCTTCAGTAATGAAATATATAGCTGTGTATCGCTCGTAATATATAGCTTCTGTATATTAACATGTCTAGACAAGACCGTAATAGATATTGGTACGGGACTACCTAGCTTTTGACTTGTTAAATCGTTTTACATTTGTTTGCTAACAGTAAATAAAATATATTAAAAGGAGACAATTGAATTTAAATTTATTTAGGTATTCATGTAAACTTTTCGTGTGCCTAACTGATAAATAAATAAATAGTTCAGGACAATTTTTCACACGGCACGATCTGATTCCATACTAAGCTTTTCGATTGCGTTATGGAAACCAGATGGATGATAAACATACATAATATATAATTTTAAATAAATACTTATAGATAATTGATAATTGACACATAGATAATTGACACTCAGACACAGAGAAAATATCTATGTTCATCACACAAATATTTGCATGGGTGGGAATCGAACCCACGACCTCTGGCTTGAAAGGCAGTCACTACCAACTAAGCCAACCGGTTAGTCGTTATAGTAAGGCTTCCACAGAGAAAAACTGGCAAAACCTCGATGCCCAGTTACTCTTTAAAAGTTTTGTTACATTTTAAGTGAACTAGTTGAACCGATTTTGACAAGTTCGTGTTTGTCATCGAAGAATCTCGAGATTAAGGGCTGATTTTTCAATCCTTGGTTAAAACTTATTCGTCGAATAATATATAAAACTACCATTTTAAAAACGTATTCTAGTTGCCCGTATTTGACAGTTTACGTGACATTTTAATATTATCGTGTACCTAATACTTTATTGGACGGATAAGTTTTATCCAAGCATTGAAAAATCGGCCCTTATTTGTATAATAATTTATTAGATACATTTATTTAATGTTCGCGTACTTGTAGAGGAAGTTCAGCTAAAAAGTGTCATATTTATCAAGTCGTTATAAGAAAGTAGGTAAGTATATTATCGTGACATAGAAATCAATCAAAGCATAATTAAGTCATAACAGTTTAAAACAAATAGGATATGGGATCTACAAAGTAATTTTGAACAAATTTCGTTCATCATAATATTACAATGGATTCTGGAATTAACAAGGGTCTCATAACCAATAAAATAGTTATTTTGATCGTAACAATATCTCCATCGTCATAAATTGGCTGAATTGTTTGTTCTGCAACAGATCCGACTAGTTAATGATACTGGGTAATAAAATAGGTAATATTGCTTATATTTATTACCTAAATAGACAGAAGCTAATAGCTGTAAACCCCTCAGTAATCTCTTTATCTATACTTTTTTTAATACTAATTATTATTATAAAAATTAAGAGTTTGTTTGTTTGATTGCGCTAATCTCAGGAACTACTGGTCCGATTTGAAAAATTCGGTGTTAAATAACCCATTTATCGAGGAGGGCTATAGGCTAAATATTATGACGCTAAGACCAACAGGAGCGGAGCAACGCGGGTAAAACCGCGGGGCCCAGCTAGTATATAAGAAAGTCGGATTAGTTACAATACCTATAATTACTGAAGAACAGATGAATGGATTTTCATGATTTATATTTATTTGATGTCCCTAGGTATCGAAATCCATGCTGAGAGGACTCGCCAAAAATCTCCTATGATTGGTATATCAAAATAATGTAAGATTTGAAATCATTTAGGCTTAGTTTGTGTACAACAAAAATAAAATAATAATAAGCCTAGAGTATACTCTAGCCTTTTGGTTTCAACGTTATCAAATCCACCGTAAGACGAGATACTGCAAAATATAAAATCTCGTAGTGCCATTGATTATTATTTTAACGAAAATTATAACTATGGAATACCTACGTAGCTCCTAACCATAAAAAATGCTGTACTTATACCACGACAAAATATCATCCAGAATAGCATTAAAGACTAAAATTAGACAATATAAAATTCATATGCTTAATACAAGATATAATATTAATAAATCAAACATAAATGCTGCATAAACCACACTAGAAAGCATACATCATAACTGGAGAAATGTTGACAGATTTACGGACAAATCAACGGACTAACAGCAGTATAACAAACTTCCTGAATCTAGCTTTCTCAGAAGCAATTAGGATTTACTAACAGGCTCTAGCCTAAAGCCTGAAACATTATTGAAAGCAAACATGGGATATTTTCCTTATATTTTATGTTCCAAATAAAGAATTTTAGAATTTTTTTTTTTGAATGAATGTTTGTAAACAAGCTGGTTATATGTTATTTTGCCATATTTCTTCGCCATTAGCATTCCTTCGTGTCCACCCTTTTTAATGCCGATTTCTTTATTATCTGCAACAAAAAAATATTGTAATTAAAATCATTAAAAACACACACTAATTATTATTGTTACTGCAATAATTTTCACGCATTATTGTTTATTTTTTTTAGTAATAAACTAACCAGTGAATATCTAGAATTATTTAAACTTGGATATTAGTATCATATAACATTACTGAAATAAGTCTAAACTAATGAACTACGAATTTACGTTATTTAACTATAGTATAATATAATCTATCGTCAAAATGTAAATTCACTAACTATATAATATATTCTAGGTGATTCTCAACAAAATAAATCCGATATTCAAACTACAGAATGTCTTAACCACAAAATCAATTGTACTCAATCGCAAAGTTTTGATTGGTCCCAATTTTAAAGGAAATTGCATATTAGGCTGCATCCGGCAGCTGGGCGCAGTGTGGAATTATAGTTTCTAGATGTGACTGGTTTTTAGTTCTTTCTTATTTAGGCCATACACGCTACGGCCTACAGTAAAGATCTACAGCTGCGCAGGTCAACCGATTATAGTTAGTTTCATAAAACTGCACAGGTATATTCTTATACACGATACCTACCTTTGCAATAACATTTTATTATAATAGACATTAAACATGATTTTTAAATTAAACTGAAAAATATATATTTTAAACATCGTCTTTCACACAAAACAAAGATCCTGAATCTAAATTTCATAAATCAACCCTTAAATCTATTTATTCAAATACCATCCAGTCAATTAACGTCAAGGTGCATTTTTTGTCTTAAATAATTCAAAGGTTAATCCAGATATCTATATCTATGTAAAAATGGAGGACGCTTATATAAGTTTAAATAGGATTTTCCTGTTCGTAGCGCACTTGTTCTATTTTAAAACGTTTATTATACCGGACATTTATTGTGTCCATATTATTTCATATTTGTATTCCTCGTGTATTATTAATGGTTTTATTCTGAATATCTTTGGTTAATAATGAGCCAATGTGGATTTCAATTGAACGTTTTATATTTTCTATAGCAATGAAAAGTAACCTATTATTATAGTTTTTGTGAAAAGCTTTTTTTATTCAATTTTACCGCAGTTATGGATTTATTTTTCGACCAATCCAAATTATTAACAACTAGTTTACCACCTGCGGCTTCGCCCGCTTTGGCTAAAACCTAATAAATTATATACTAAAACCTTCTACCATCTTCTAACTATGTTTCATTTGATATCTGTTACAAAAATTACAAAATGATAGGCCTAATAAGTTTCGGTATTAACTGCATTATAATTATTGTTCGATCACAGAGAGACTAACAAACATATTGTCGTTTTGTTATAATAGGTAATGTAACATGCATTTTAAATAAAGGCCAAGAGACCCTTTTTCATACATTTTCTATATTTACACTTATATTATAAACAGATTAGTTTATTTGCATTGAATAGGCCCTGAAACTGCTTAAACGATTTCAAAATCTTTCGCCAGCAGAAAGCTGAATTATTTCTTATTTTCCTTTTTCCTTTCTTTATGTGACTCAGGCTTTATTCTGTTTTCATCCTGGATCAAGCGAAGCCAGGATAAGCCCGTATTTAAATAAATACCTATACTAATATTATAAAGCTGAAGAGTTTGTTTTTTTGTTTGAACGCGATAATCTCAGGAACTTCTGGTCCGATTTGAAAAATTCTTGCGGTGTTAGATAGCCCATGTATCGAGGAAGGCTATAGGCTATATATCATCACGCTAATACCAACAGGAGCGGAGTAATGCGGGTAAAACCGCACGGCACAGCTAGTCAAGAAATATAATTACCAATCTACATTATTAAAAAAGCTGTCCATATTAATGTAACCTAATAAACATTTTTTTTTCATTTTCGTGTGGTAAAAAACACACATTATGTTAATTTAATTTGGGGTATACCTACATCCTAAATAAACGGCCTGTAACAACGTAATGAAATTAAAAAATATTAAAATGTAGCTATGAAATAAGGTGAAATTATATTTTTGTACAACATTTTCGAGGTGTTTTAAGGCACGAATTACCCTCTGGCGATTCGGAGTTTAGATGTGCCTTAATTTTTATAATTTAGCGACGTAATAAATTGTAAGCTTGATAAGGATTTTATATTTTTATATCTACCAAACTAGAGATATATGAAATTTTACGTGTATAATATACCTATTTGAAATCGCGGCAAATGGACGAATGTTTGCAATTTTAATATATATAAACAGTATGTTTCTAAGAATGAATAAAACATGAATAAAACGTTTCTATACATGAATAAAATTGCTTTATATACCATTTACGACTTTTTACTAGCGACATGATCACAGTTAATATTAAATCGAAATTCTAGAAATAATATTATGTTAATTTTTAAGAAGCATATTTTTCTAAATAAGAGACATCATGAATGATGAACCACTCGCAGAAAAAATGTTAGAAAGCTTCAAAATACTCTCAAACTGAAATTTATTTTCAACATATTATAATTGTTATCTACATTCATGAAAATTTATGTTGTTTCAGATAAACCACGATCGTCAAAAATGAAGGCCATATAACCGAAAATGTGTAAACGTATCGTCGAAACAAAAACAGAAAGAGTGAGAAAGAAAAAGAGAACCATTGCTGATTTCTGATTGGTGGTGAATATAATTATGGTGGCGATTCAGGTCTTCGATATTCAGGCAGAGGCTACCGTGACAAACGTTAAGCGTGAGAGATAAAGGTATGTAATTAAATAGATTTTATATAAAGAAATCTATTGGCTAGATTTTTATAGACTTATAATATAATTCGCCCGCGTTTTCAAAGAAATACCCGCATAATTCCCGTTTCCGTGGGATTTCCGGGATAAGACCTATCCTTTGTGGTAATCCAATTTACCCTCTGTATGTGTGCTAAATTTCATTGTAATCGGTTCAGTAGTATTTGCTTGAAAGAGTAACAAACATACATACACAATACACATACATCCATCCTCACAAACTTTCGAATTTATAATATTAGTAAAATAGGATTATAATATTGCGTTTATCAAAACATATGACATCTATAAATTTATAAATATCATAATAATATGACATCTGCCAATCGTATGTATACGTATATGCAAATATTATAAACTGATTAGTTCGAAATTCACATATTTCAGTAACAAACGTCCAAATTAATACAATCTATAATATAAAAATGAATCGCAAAATGTGTTGGTAAGCGCATAACTCGAGAACGGCTGAACCGATTTCGATAATTCTTTTTTTATTATATTCCTTGAAGTACGAGGATGGTTCTTATGGAGAGAAAACGTAAACATGTACCACGGGCGAAGCCGGGGTGGACCGCTAGTTTATTATATTGGGAACATTCATTTTAATTAATAAAATTTGTAATAGTACTATGTATATTTAGTACAATATAACACTAATTGTACTATTAAAATTATCTTGTCATACAGTTATTAAACTATAAATACTGAAACGGCTGAACTTACTTTATGAATTCTTTTAATAAGTTCATTTACTCGTAAAATTTTAATGCTGTAGGTATAGGATTTTTTGAAATATTTTATACCAATTTTCTCAAATTTATTTATCTGGGCAATTACCTATCGGAACATATACCTAGATGAAATTATCTTACTCAAAGAAAATGAAAATACTTCGCCTATGATAAACTGAATTTAATATTTAAGAAACTGAATTTTACATTTTTTTTACAGAATGATCTCTAAAATATAAATTTTGTGGAAACCTGTTACGTTAAATTGAGCTATATTCATGCTGTTAGTGTTTGTGTGTGGACATAACCATAAATAATAAAAACTTCCATCAAAAATGTTGTTTTCTGTCCACTTTCATTAAATGCATGTCACTTGCGTAGTTACAAATGTTGCAATGAACATATTATATTTTTAAAAATTTACAACCACAATAAAATATTAAATATAATGTAAGCAATAGATTAAAATGAAAACACTTCTAGAATTGATATTCTTAATAGTGACATTAAAAAAAAGTAATAAGTAAAGCCAGCTAATGAACACACTATAAAAACATTTTTTCGAAATACACCCTCATTAATAATAATTTATTTTATACCAGTTCGAGCGGGGAAGAGCGGCTTTTGTTTGTACTATCTATGCCAATATTATAAAGCTGAAGAGCTTGTTTGTTTGTTTGAACGCGCTAATCTCAGGAACTACTGGTCTGATTTGAAAAATTCTTTCAGCGTTAGATAGCCCATTTATCGAGGAAGGCTATATATAATCACGCTAAGACCAACAGGAGCGAAGTACTGCGAGTAAAACCGCGGGGCACAGCTAGTCTATAATAAGGGTATTATTATATTTTTCCCAGGCTATACCATATGGATCAAGTAAACGTAACACGCAATGTGACCAACGGGACGTCAAGGGACGAAGAATGGACGGACTCCGTGCTGTTCAAGATAAGGACCGCGGTGCTGCTGCTCATCGTGATCATGGCGGTGCTGGGCAACCTGCTCGTTATTGTCAGTGTTATGCGGCACAGGTTTGTTTGAGTTTATGCTTAATAGCTTTAAAGAATAGCTTTGAGAATTGAAAATGACGGCGGTTAAGTGTCGCCACGGTAGGAAAGACGTTGGTCAAAATAGATGTTAGATGTTATCTAATAACGAACTCTTTAAAGGATCTCAATATAGCAAAGAATAGACAAATTTCAGAATTGAAAATAATGACTGAGCGGTTAGATATCGCCATGGTACAGCGAAATGACGTTGGTCAAAATGGATGGTAAGATGGTAAGATGTAATGTTATAACGAACTCTTTGTAGGATCTTAATATAGCTTTAAGGAATAGACAGCTTTAAGAAATGAAAATGATGGCGGTTAAGTAGTTTCCACGGTAGGAAAGACGTTGGACAAAATGTATTAAAGATGTTATAACGTTATAGGATCCCAATATTTAATTTATGAGTATTTAAACTTTATAATTCGTTGAAATTCATAAAAGTTTTCAATAATAGCTATGCATTATTAATTGAGTTATTTAATATACATTGCAACAAAATAAAGCACAAATTATTATCCTCAATTGCTGAAATTACGTTACTTGGATGATATTGTTTATCTTTTCATATTGATGTTTATAAATATGGTAGCTCACCTACCTACTCACTTCACTGCGCGGCAAAGTCAATTTTTATCTATGTTGATTAAAGTTTGCAACAAAAAAGTCCCTTCAACTGTCTGTCCCTATGTATGTTGAGATCTGTAAAACCGTGCAACGGATTTTGATGCGATTTTTTAATAGATAGAGGTTCTCGAG